>JAFFST010048842.1:55047-69476 GCA_022414735.1 Noturus placidus | reverse complement strand
TTTTATCCGGTGGAGATTTGACCAAATACAAATTTTAGAGAGTAAAAAGAATGCTTTTCATTTTTGGAAAAATACTGTGATAAAACTATTTGGTGTTCCTGTGTGCTCATGCTGAAAATAGCACTAATTAATCTGTTGCGCAATAGCATTGGTTGCATGTGCTATTTGTCATATAGGCTTGTTTTTTTGCGCATAAAGCGTATTAGGTAACTGAATCTGTTCTTCAATTCCAGCAGGTACCTGTGCAGTTACGTCCGTCCGTATCCAGAGTAAAGCCGCTATTACAGCGACATCTGAAGCTCCCGATCGTGTTCCGACATATTCCGTGTGTACAAATACTGGGGAACACTTTACATTCGTTAATGTCTGTCAAAGATGAGATTATAAACAAGATATAACAACAGAATAGGCACAATCAAATCAAAATGAATAACACCATACACACGTTACTGTGTCTTTTTACACTGCTATTACACACAGAGTTACTCCAGGGTCATCTGTACTGCTGCTCATTTTAACACTACATTACAAAACTTTGAGCTTTGGATGGTGCCGCCTGTGAAGAGATAACACTTTGGGAAGGACTTTTACCTTTATACATAGGTCTGCCTGGCAGTATGTCCCCACGGTTGGCAAAGCCAGGCCCTCTGGGACACAGTGTTTCATACTCGCGTGTGCCAGGCTCAGGGCACGCCTCACACTCTTTTCCCCAGGCAGCTCCGACTGTGCAGCAGCATACATCCATCCTGAATCTTCCAGACACTGGTTGACCACACATGTCCTCATCATAGGTCAGGTAGCAAAGCTCTGAGCGAATGTCTACGAAGAAAAGAAATGGAAGTCTCTCTTTAAACACGTACATTTTAGTCATCTTAATTAGGAAATACTGTACAAACACAAATCAATGTATACGTGTGGTGGCTTGGTAAAAATTTTGACGTTTGCAACTCTATATTGTTCTGAACATAGTTATGAAACGGAAATATGTTTTGATATCTTGACATCCAGTAACTGATTACAGACTGCATTAGTAATGATTATGTTCATTTCACTACTCTGCATGATTATTCAGTGACTGAGGCAAACACACTCAGCTAACAAGGGTTTAGGCATATTTAGGCAGACTGGCTACGTTGATCACAGCGTCGTTACTGGCTCATTACACAACTTGATCTTTGCAGAAAAATAGCCATGTCAAAACTGCTACTCACATTATCTCACTGGACGATTCATCTCTGCATCAGTTTAATGGAACATACCCCTTAGACGGAGAGAAAAATAAAATCGGCATCTCAACATGTAGGAGTATAGTCGACTCACCGATACAGAGGCGTCCAGTGCCGTCCAGTGTCAGTCCTTCAGGACACTGGCACTTAAAGGAGCCTTGTGTGTTCACACACCGTCCATTCAGACACACACCAGGAAACACCTCGCATTCATTAACGTCTAAAGGGAGAGAAAATAAACATTTTTTAAAATTTGTTTAGCTCTAGTTACTGAATAATTTATAGTTATTACTAGTAGTTAGTGAATAAGACTATTTAAAATGTTTAAAAGTTGAAGAGGTATTTTTAATACTAATAATTTTTTTAAAAAGCCCAGGAGTTAATGATATGGATTTTTGAGCTTTTACCTTCACAAAGAGTCCCTCTTGGTCGCGTGAAGCCTCTTTGACAGATAAGATCTAGGAATGTAGATTATTAGAAAAAAATACAATTGTAAATTGTAATTGTATAGGGCGGCTGTGGCTCAGTCGGTAGAGCGGGTTGTCCACTAATCCACTAATCATGGGGTTGGTGGTTCGAATCCCAGCCCGGGTGATCCCATGCCGAAGTGTCCTTGGGCAAGACACTGAACCCTAAGTTGCCCCCGATGGCAAGCTAGCACCTTACATGGAAGCTCTGCTACCATTGGTTTGTGAACGTGCACTAATTTGTAAGTCGCTTTGGATTAAAGCGTCTGCTAAATGAATAAATGTAAATGTAATTAAACTCATTGCTGCATTGATGCTTGATTCTATAAGCAGACTAATACCAGATTCAAGTCTTTTGATTGTATACTAAGAAAAAATTGTAATCATTATGTATGGATTGCACAGATGTGCTTATGAGTACAGATTGGAAATGTCCTGATGTTTTCACTACTCTAGCTGAGGAGGTAACTCAGGTAGGGTTAAGCAGCTCTGTGCTGTCATTACTGACAAACGGTTAAAACAACATAATTAAATACAATATAAACAAACTGAGGCTACAGTATATGACGAAGTGTTATGACAAAGGGTTAATGAATGACAGAAACAGGAAAACACACTTAGAAGATTAGAAAAACTGGAACAATGTCAGGGCATACAAGACAGAAAAATTCAATCCAAATTATTCACAACAACAGTCAGTGATGCCATCCATTTCAATTAAAAACAGCAGTGCCAACATTTCTGACTAAACACAGGCCAAGAACCTGTGATATATTGATGACATAATAGTTTTTATTTTTCATCTACAGTATATAAATCTCAGTACCACAGGGAATTAATAAAAAAAAATTTAAATGCCTGTTAGAAGGTAACAAGCATTCACCTATAAGCAGGAAAATACAGGTTATTTAAAACACATCAAGACAGTGTGAACTGAGGATGGATTGCAGATTGTTTCAAGTGATGTTATTGCCACAGCAATTGACGTACCCCTCTCACAGGGCTCACAGGGACTTCCCCATGCAGCTCCCAGCGTGGCACAGCACTCAGATCTCAAAGTGGCGCCGTTTATATTCACCTCGCACCGGCCTTCTTGGATGTTCATCCAGCATGTCGCCTTTAGAGAGTCTAAAAAAACAAACACTCACAGGTTTGCTCACAATAAACTACAATAATTCAACAGATTTCATTTGCCAATGTATTCATTACATATTTTAATATCAAAATCAATTGTTCAGTTTAGATAAAGCACTAGTATTAACCATGTGAACTTCCAGGACCTGTTGGCAGATCTTTACACTTGTTACTACATACCTTCCCATTTAGTTACAGTTTAATTACTGAATAATTCATAGTAGTTACTGAATGAGATGAAGAACTGAATAATAAGTCAGGACTTTATGCGGTTGACATTGTATATGAGAAATTAATCTGAAAATCATGAATACAATCATTTCTACATCCAACAGGTATAGTTGTCTGGTGACAAATGTATTAGCGTATTGTGTTTTATGTGTGTGTGTGTGTGTGTGTGTGTGTGTGTGTGTGTGCACATCTGTAAACAATTACCGATGCAAATTAGGCCAGTCCTATCAAGTACGCTGCCAGGAGAGCATACACATGAGAAAGAGCCTGCATTGTTCTTACACACTCCATTAATACATGGACTGCTATTGCATTCATTCAGGTCTGAAACAAAAATGAGAGAGGTGCACAGACATTAGCAGAGGGCCCTTTAGCCCCTTTAGCTCAGCTCTATTATTCATAAGGCAATACACTCAATGAAAACTTTTATCTAATCAGCCTGCTGTGTGGCAGTAATACATTACACAAAATCATGCAGATATGGTCCAGTAGCTTTGGGTAATGTTCACAACAACCAACAGAATGGGGAAAAAAAATCTCGGTGATTTTGACCGTCCCATGATTGTTAGTATAGTATTACAGTACATGTCGACAAGGAACAGAATCACAAATGAATTCTTCCAACATCTTATGGAATCCATGTATGAAGAATTGAGGCTACATGAGAGCAAAGGGAGGCCGTTCCCAGTATTAGTATATGTATATTGGGAAGAGGTAGCTCAGAGGTTAAGATGTTGGACTTCTGATTGGAAGTTTGCGAGATCAAATCCTAGCATTTGATGTAATATTATATACAGTATATATATATATCATTGTATTAAACTCGTATGTCGAGGTACCACTGTGTATATATATATATATATATATATATATATCATATACCACTGTGTATATATATACAGTATATATAGACAGATATATATATATATATATATATATATATACACACAGTGGTACCTCGACATACGAGTTTAATTCGTTCCGTAACCTTGCTCGTATGTCAATTTGCTCGTATCTCAAAGCAATTTTTCCCATTGAAATTAATTGAAATGCCATTAATCCGTTCCATCCCCCAAAATACCACCCCAGTTGTTTTTGTTACGTGTTTTTGAATAAGAAAAATTTATTTATTGATTATTAAAAATGACTCCTTCTGTTTAAGCACAGTACATATCATTGAAGTACTGTACTACGCCCGTACTGCCTCGCCAAGTCAATCACTCGCACACCTTGCTCATGTTTTCCTATGATTTCACGCTTTAATTCAATAGACATCATCTTCTGAGCACTGACCTTTCCACTCACTTTCTGGTTATAAAACGAAATGTGATAAAGTACTGTAAATGTACAAAAAGCACAAAACGCGAGCACAGCTAATCAAAGATGCTTCGACAGCGAGGCAAACAAGCACACTGACTGAGGCAATAAAATATCAAACCGGTTTGGCTTGTCGCTTCTTGTTTATATTTGTGAGAATCACACAGACACGCGCACAAACAAAGGTTTGAATGTGCGCGCGCACTAACACGTGGCTGTTTCACAGCAATATACAGTATATATATATATATATATATATATAGTAAATGTAGTTTACAATTTACACACAAAAAGTATACACAGTAGGACAGACATTAAAAGCAATCACAATGCCTTACTAAAAATACTCCTGGAAAAATTGTGTCACTCCATTCCGGAAAGAAACAGTCAGCATCATTATCTGGACAATGTCGCAACATTTTTATCTGATGTTATTTTATTCTCTCACTCTCTCTCTCTGAAAAACCAGAGTTTGGATTAGATAAGTGGTGAGGTAGCAGTGATACATAGATGAATCATACATATTACTCAAATGCACATGACTCAAAAAGAACAGTTTTTGTGCTTCTAAAGTGTTTCTGACCCACTTGTAGCTGGATGATAATAATTATCGCCTGTGACTGAACAGCTGCTGAGTGAAACAGTGTGAGACATAAAGACAGAAGTTGAGCAAGACAGACATTAAAAGGTGACAAAGACACAAGGAGAGAGAATGAATGTGTTTCCACTGGCAAATAAAGAGAACGTTTAAAACTGAAAATGTAAAGTGGTGCTGTGCTTTGGGTGTTTCGGGAGAAACGCTTAATCTATAACAGACACTAGAACTATGCATTGTTGCATATTTGTGTCGCTACCAAGCAATTAGTCATCTCGTCCTAAACTCTATGCAGCTGTTCTGCCTGTGGCTCCAGTATACCTGCCAAAAACCAATCCTGCTGCCACTACACAAGCATCCGTTTGCCTCCAGCTGGTGGCAGTTAGAAAAAGCCAGTGCTCCAGTGGGTCTACCAGCCAGAAAAATAAAGCTCCTAAACTAATTTATTACTCAATAAATACACCAGGATGTACAGTGGTGGACAGAGCCAGGGATGGTACCCCATGCTACTCATTTATTGCAGAACACCAATAAAAACAACCTTAAATGCTTTTATTAGTGTCAGAGTTTCAAAATATGGACTACTGCACACTGAGTGTTATATGCCTTTCAATAAATTGGTAAATCAGTTGTCAGACTTAAAAACTGATGTGCATAATTAGACCTCTGTCATAGCGAGGATGCTCGCAGAACACATATAAACACTTATGGTTGGCATATTGTGGGTTTCTGCGATACGTGCCACTACTGCATAGACCAACACACATCTACTGCTGTGACTCCTTGCTTCATCAAAATGCTCAACTTATGCTGCTGCTGAAGGACCCACGTGGATACCAGTTAACAGCTTACACCCAAGACTCACACTTCCATCGTTGGATAACCTCACTGATCATCTTGAAAATTTGTACCTAATAAAAACTCTCCTCTGCTCATCCAAGGACTTCTATTTCCAATATCTGAAAATCCTTTCAAAAAACACTTAATGCCGTCTGACTCTACTCCTCCACGACTGTATGCTGTAATGAATTCCCCTAGAAGACTGGGTTCCTCTAAGGTTTCTTCCTCATGTCATCTCAGAGAGTTTTTCCTTCCTACTGGCACTTCTGGCTTGCTCATTGGGAGTCTAAATCTACATCTGTATTTCTGAAAAGTTGCTTTATGGCAGTGTATGTTGTTAATATCATTTTCATTTATTTGAATTGATAGTAATTGTGGAAAAAAGTATATAGTACAGCCCTAATAAGTGTTACCATATGAGCTCTGAGAGAGAGGCTGGTTGAGCCAAAAGCAACTGTTTGCAGCCAATTAAAATACATTATGGCAAAAACATTTTAAGACTCTGACTGCAAAGCTTGATGAGAGAAAGTTGAACATAGAAGTAATGGCCCTCCTGCAGGGTGAGTCAGATTCGGTTTCTCTCAAACAAACTGCCCAACACCAGATGTCCTCTTAAGCTTACCTTCACATGTATCTGTGTCCTCTCTGAAGACATAACCCAGGGGACATGTACAGGTGTAGCTACCTGGAACGTTCCTACACAATCCATTATCACAGAGCAGTCTGTTCACCAGGCATTCATCAACATCTGCAAAGATAACATACAGATGAGGACACTCCACTTAGACATCATACTAAAGGGAGGACACTTTATTACAGAGGTTTAGTGAAGTGGTACCAAAAAAGGCAATAAACAATGATTTGTTTTTTTGAGAAAGACAGAGAACTAGACAAATCAACTAGTTTAAGATGTATGACTTAAATAAACTGAATTGAAATCATCTGCAAAAAGAGTCTGGAAATGAATCTCTTGAAGCCAAGAACACAAGTTCTGAAAATCTACATCCTGCCATTAAAAGATCTGAAAGAAGAGCTTGGTTTTGCCATGAGTATAAACAGATTAAATGCTGATAAGCAGATGAACACAATTTCATCAGTCTACAAAAATGCCTGTGGATTACTACATTTAAATTGACGACATTACTATATCCAAATAATCAGATTTTTCTTATTTTAGCAAATAAATAATAGGCTATATATTAAACTTTGCCATTCCTGGCTAGTAATGTCACAAAAATGTCAATGGAAATTTGAAATCGTATATGATACTTCAATTTATTACCGAGCTCAAGCTGCGCTTTAGCGGCAGAACCAATTATAAACCCATGAAAGGGGCTCATGATGTGTAACAGAATTGTTTAAAAACATTTACAAAACAGAGTTCTTGCCTTTTTTTATATTCAAACATTGCAAACAGTCTTCCTGAAATCTACACACTACGCGGTGGCTTTTTATGAAACTAGTTAATAAATGACTGCGATATGATGAAATAATATTCCTAATTTATGGACCGATATGCCCGCTCACCAAGACAGGCCCGGCCGCTCTGGTCAGTCTCGTAGCCTGTGTTGCAGATACAGCGGTAGCCTCCTCTCAGATTCTCACATATTCCATTAGAGCAGATATCAGGATCCAGTGCACACTCATTAATGTCTGTGGGTGAAACAGCAGCTGCCAAATTACTTTTACAGACTTTCACAATCTGTCCAGGTGAACTGTCAGGACCAAGCCAATCCATACTGTACAGTTCTATAAATTAGAGCAGTGAGGACTACCTGTTCCATCAACTGAAAATCCAATCCCGCTTTGACACAAGGCATTGAATTCCGCTAGAAAACAGAGAAAAAAAATAAAATGTTGGTCCTCAGTGAACTGAATTCATCGTGATCAGGAAATAAGACCATGACTACTCCTGAGATGTAAAAGTTAGCAAATAGCAATGGATGCTCTATAATTAAGAGTTAATATAAATGAAATGATCTGCTGTCTGAACTGAAGACTTGGACAGTGAGCTCCAAGATGCAAGATCCGAGTGTTAGTCTACAGTCAGATTTCATTCATTCATTCAACCACATGCAATGGATCCAGAGCCATCCACACACACACACACACACACACACACACACCTAGGCACAATTTTTAACAGCCAATCCACCTACTAGCATTTTTGAGAAACTGAAACCCAGAGAAAACCCATGCAAACACAGACCTGATGTTAGGACTTTAAATATCCATAGCTGTCACAAATATACTCAGCAAAAAAGAAACGTCCCTTTTTCAGGAGACTGGATTTTAAAGATCATTTTGTAAAATCCAAATAAGCTTTACAGATTTTTCTTGGAAACTGTTTAAATAATGTTTTCCACGCTTGTTAAATGAACCATAAAACAATTATTACACATACATCTGTGGAACAGTCCTTAAGATACAAACAGTTTACAGGCGGTAGGCAATTAAGGTCACAGTTACAATAACTTAGGACACTAAAGAGACGTTTCTACTGACTCTGAAAAACACCAGAAGAAAGATGTCTAGGGTTCCTGCCCACCTGCTTGAACAAGCCATAGGCTTGCTGCAGGGAGACATGAGGAATACAGATATAGCCAGAGGAATAAACTGCAATGTCTGTAATGTAAGACGCCTAAGACAGTGCTACAGGGAGACAGGAAGGACAGCTGATCGTCCTCGCAGTGGAAAATGACATGTAACCATGTGTTCCCCCTGACATGATCGAGAACTTGCAGATACCTTGGTGGAAGAGTGGGGTAACATCTCACAGCATGAACTGACAAATCTGGTGCAGTCCATGATGATGAGAAGCACTGTAATACTTAAAGCATCTGATACTGACTGTTGCTTTTAATATTGACCCCCACTTTGTTCAGTGACTCATTATTCCATTTCTGTTCATCAAAGCTCTGTGAAACTTGTTCAGTTCATGTCTCAGTTGTTGAATGTTTTTATGTTAATACAAATATTTACACATGTTAAGAAATGTGCTAGAAATAAAAGCAGTTGAATGTGAGAGGACGTTCCTTTTTTTGTTGAGTGTATTTTGTCAACTTAAATAAAAATTGCCAGATGAATTACAGGACAGAAAACAAATTCAAGATTGGACCTGTAAGAGTGACACAATGACTGGGGAATTGGATTCCACCTCTGAACCAAAACGTAGATTTGTTAAAATCAGAACAAAAGTGGCAGTGAACATGATGTATTCTCAACAGGAAATGGCGTCATATATACTAATCGTACCATAGTTTGCCTTCAGTGGTGTCAGCTGTCTTCATACATATGTCATACTCAATAAAACGATAAACTGCTAAACTCTAAATCCTGGATTGCACAATAGCCATAAATAACAGGCTTGAAATTAAAAGCAAAAAAAATAATAATAATAATAAAAATAAATAAATAAATAAATAAATAAAAATTCCTGACAAGCCTAAAGTCCCTTCTAAGAAGAAAAGGGTATAGAACGAGTTGCTGTTCGGTCAAAATAATGCATATGCTCATAAATGTATGTGTAAAGCAAAACAGGAAGATGGTAATCCCAAAGGGAATTTATGAATAACATGGCATGCATACATATTTGTATTTCAAAGTTTCTGACTCACAAAATCGACAAAGATGGATTTTCAAACTAGCCACAGCACAAGTTTTATTTTATTATTAACCAATGAGTTACACAAGGCTCCAATCACCATTTTAGCCTCAGACATGAACTGCTGCCTGTCTGGAAAGCCATAAAAAGAGATGAAAATGAAAGTTCCAAAGATATGTAGTTAAAGTTAAATGGAGTTGACATATTTTTGCCTGCAAATTCTCTAATAATATGTGTAACAACAGAACTATACAGCGAGTAGATGTAGAGCTGGGTTCGCCAGACATTCATATAATCTTTCATTAACATATTTGAACTATTGTATGACTTTTGTATTGTATTGTGATCTGTTTTCCCAGTTTCTATAGACACACCAGCACTGGAGAGATCTCCAGAAGACTTGAGATCAGCGAAAATGTTCATTCTAGACAAATTTTCCAAGCAGGATAATCTCACTCAATAGCAAACAGACCAACAACGTTACTTGCTCAGGAAAAATGTCAATAATAAACAATGTCAGTGTTTGGGGTTTGGCAGAGTAATTTCGAAAAAAAAAACGTCAGATGTACCTGAATTTAGGCCAGGGCACGGTTGGCAGGGCTCCCCAAAGCTGTAGTCTATGCTAGCACAGCAGCACACTGATTTGGTGACTGCTCCATGGAAAGGGTGAACACACACCCCCTTTTTAATAGCTCCATAGCAGGTGCTGCGCATGTGTGTGTCTGGGAAAGATGGGAAGAAATTAGGCGATACAGCTGAAAATGAGCAATACAGAAAAGTCTGATTAAGAAAACACATTCAAAATATTGTAATCTATACAAATTTCAGTGCATGTAAAATGTGATTAGTGTGTATTATTGTGTACTTGAGTGAGTGCAAGGAGGGATCGTGTTTTAGACAGTGTAATTAGGTTAGTGAAACGCTGCACAATTACAAACTGCAATTCACGTTATACAATATAGTATACACCCAAATATAGCAATAACACACTGCGTACACATCACCTGCACTAAAATGAAACATGGTGCACACTAATACACCAAACACTGAACTTATTAACCAACAGTCACACACACTAAAAGAATGGTTAACACAGGTAAAACACTAATAATTTGTTAATTAATTAATTTGTCTGGCAATAGGGTAAAATAGTTCCTTGATTGTCTTTCAGGATTCCTAAGAATGCCTTCATATTAGGAGAGAGAAAGACAGAGAGAGAGAGAGAGAGAGAGAGAGAGAGAGAGAGAGGTGAATTAGTATTTACTTGTGATACACTTACAGCTTCTATGCCACAAATCCTGCAGAAGCAAAAACTAATTCATTCAACAAGCACTGTGACAGGCATAGAGGCGTAATAACATGCCTCTGTTGCTTACACTTATATATGAGTGTGTGTATAAGTGTGTTTTTATTTGTCCTTACCCACACATGAACGTCCATCAGGCCCAACAGCCAGTCCTGCCAAGCACTCACACCTGTAAGACCCTTCTGTGTTTACACACCGCCCATTAATGCAGATCCCCAGGGTCAAGCACTCATCAATATCTATGAGAATGAGCACACATATTAGAACACACATGACCGGTCAAAAGTTTGGAGTCTCTCATGATCTTTAAAAATGTGAAAGTGTATGATTAAATGTTTGAAATCCGCTTTGTAGACAAAAAACACATAATCGTGCCAACATATTCATTTATTTCATTAGAAAACTAACATTTTATTTACAAAAAAAATATTTTTTAAACGGATTACTCAGAGCAAATTATTCCATAAAGCAGCCAATAAGTGCGCAGCGTAGGAAGGAACTCTTTAATACTGTTTAAAAAGCATCTCAGGGAGATTCCTCAAGAAATCGGTTGAGAAAATGCCAAGAATACATTTCTGGAAATTCTAGGCTAAAAAGTGTGTCTACTTTGAAGATGCTAAAATACTAAATTATTTTGATTTATTTTTGATTTTTTATCACAACATAATTCCCATAGTTCCACTTGTGTTACTCCAGAGTTTTGATGAATTTATTATTATTCTAAAATGTGTGTGTGGTGGCGGTGGGGTGAGTGAGTGTGTCTAAACTTTTGACCGGTAGTGAACATGCACTCTTAAAAAAAAACAACCAAACACAGCGATCGCATCCAAAAACGATTTTTGATGCTAGAACTTTTGCACCCTCATGAGCAGAAATGTACACCCAGTATGAGTTAAAAGATTGTAAGAAAGTGTGTTACACACCTACAGCTGACAACAATACACACCTGTGCAGTAGCGACCGCTAGAGGCGAGCGTGAAACCAGGTTTGCACACACATTTAAAGCTGCCGTCTTCGTTGATGCACATGCCGTTCAAACACATGTTTGTTATGGAACATTCGTCATGGTCTGTAGGGAAAAAGACATCAAAAATGGTGCATGGTGTTCTAAATTTTTTAAGTAGATAAGAAATGTTAACCAACTTTTGAGACCCATAAGGTAAATGATGACCATATTAATGCAGACATAGGCCTTGGGTATGACAGAATCAGTAGTAATACTAATAAAAAATTTTCATTTCACTCTCTAACATACTGGAGACACTCATGTAGGCACGCTGTGGAGTTCAAGTCTTACCCATGCAGTTCCTGCCGTCCGGTGTTAGCTGGAAGCCTGAATTGCAGATGCACTGGAAGCTACCCGCCATGTTCAGACAGCGGCCGTTCTGACAAAGCAAGCCGTTGTGCAGGCATTCGTCAGTGTCTGTCAGGGAGCACACAACAACACAGCTTCATCAAGACATGCATGGACACCAAAGTGCTAAGAGGATGGGTATAAAACACTTTTCACTTTTTTTTTATTTTCAAGCTGAGAGTTGAGGTTTGATATTCAGTTTTATAATTACTGTATAAGCAGATAAACAATAGGTCTGTCTTCATTTCAGTTCATTTGAATGCATTATGGAAAAAAAAATAAACAAAACACAATCTAAAGTCTGTCACATACAGCCAAAGCCGGCTCCCTCTGAAGTAATCTGTAGTTAAGGACTTTTTTGTTTTCAGATGTGGAAATTTTGCCATCCGGGAATTTCTCGCCTACTGTTTCTCGCCTACTTGGAATTCGTACATACTACTCCTCTGGTGTACTGCTTTTCGCCTACTGAGTATTAAGTAAGTATGGGGTTTCAGATGCAGCCTTTATATTAAAAGGCTTTAATCCATCCCAATTTAATCTAGCATGTGTGCTGTGTTATTTAAGACTCACCAAAGCAGGTCTGCTTTCCTGGAGGCCTGTGAAAGCCTGTATGACACTTGCAGTAGTAAGAGCCAGCAGTGTTCACACAGTCTCCGTTTGCACATGGGTCAGAAGCACATTCATCTATATCTATAAAACACACACAAAACATATGAAATATACAATTTCGTTAATCTACAAATGTAGCTGTGCTGTGTTTGACTTGTTGTTGTTTTGTTGTTAATTCCTAGAGCTTTACATTTAACCCCTACCTTTGGGACAAGAGAACAAAATGAGAACAAATGTTAATAAATGTAAGTAATGCCAGTCTAAGGAATTACTATTGCTAAGTGAAAAAAAGCCTCTTCAAATACATTTATTTAATATTATTTATAATCTATATATAATATATACACACATAATATTATTTATAATATACACACACACACACACATACACACACACATACATACATATATATATATATATATATATATATATATATATTTTTTTTTTTATTTTTTATTATTTATTTTTTTTTTTTTTTTAAATACATTTATACACTATTTATTTGAACGGAAAATCTACTCTCGTAACAATGTAAAAAAATATATTAACAAATCCTGCAACATCTTAACTGAGTTGGAATTACCTGCGCACTCCGTTTGACTGTCCACTTGGTAGCCGATGTTACACTCACAGTGGTGGCCAAATCCCACTGGGATACAGTGGCCATTAAGACACAAGTTAGGCATCAGCAGGCATTTGTTTGTCGTCTGATTTAAACTAACTGGAAAATAAGTGCACAATACTTTATAGACCTCAATAGAAATCAATCAAGTGTATGTACAACGTATGTTTACATTATCATGAAAAAATATTCCAAAGTACTTAAATCACACTTTTGTTTTGCAATCTGTAGCTCACCAACAGGTCCATGTGGTCTTTGTCCATTTCCATGACCATGCCCATTATTGGGAATATAAGGGATTTGAGGGATTTGAGGGATTTGTTGGATTTGAGGGATCTGCGGAAGCTCTGGATATATAGGACCATTCCCATTTGTTGGATAAAGTGGTTGGCCATCATGTAAATAGGGCTGCTGGGGAACTCTGTCCCCTCTAATGCCAGGATCCACATCTGGATATCCTCCTTCTAAACACATCCTGTGGAATTCATCTGAGAAGTACAAAAAAGATATGATTAACTGTAGCACAAACACTGGTATGCACTTGTCATACTTGTCATACTAAATAAATTCTTTCTTATGCATCACATATTCCTTATCTATCTTCTGCACATGCTTTCCTTCAATTTCTTGTCTATTTTCTCATTTATGCAGGAAAAAGACATCCATGATAACTGTAAAAAAAAAAAAACAGGAAGGAACTGCAAGTCCACAGATTGTGTATTCCAATGCATGAGCATGATCTTCCATCCAGCATGTTCAGCACACTACATTTAATGACTTTTGACCATAGGAATGCAAAAACTCCTATTCCCCTTCAAACAATCAAGATATCGAAAGGGGAAAGAGCTTACTAGATCTACGGTTAGGGCATATCTCTGGCACTGTCCCTCGGGCCCAGCAGCGGCCTCTGTCACAACAGCACTGCACTTTAGTGTGGCGTTCAGACATCTCCTGAGCACAGCGCCCACTCAACACAGCTGCAAAGCAAGAACCTGTGTGCTGGCCTTAAAAAAATATAACAACACACACACACACACACACACACACACACACACACACACACACACACACACACACATATATATATATATATACATATATATATACATATGTATACATACATA
>JAFFST010048842.1:33941-54941 GCA_022414735.1 Noturus placidus | reverse complement strand
AGCGCAAACAAAGCAGTACTAAAGTGTCAGGTCTAAAATAATTGTAGGTGTCGTGATTTTTTTAGGTGTCGTGTTATTTGTTATATCGATATCACAAGATAAAAAAAAGAAAAATGGCCACTTAGGTTTTCCATATTAATAAGCCCATTTAACATGCTGCATCAGTGCTCTAACAGTACTATGGTAGCTACATAGTTGTGCACTTTCTTTTCTTACTAAAACTTTTCATTTACACAATGATATAAAAATACAAACTGCACTGTAACCCTCTCTGTTATTGTGACGTCTTCCAGAAATTCTTACAGGACATAAATACACTGCGGGGAACAGATGTGACTGCTACATTCAGTTGGTATATTTTTTATAACTCTCCTTCTCTCTGTCCGCTGCTTATCTGTTTATCTGATTTTGCTCTTCAACACAGCACACATTCATATCTCAGTGGGCGCAGAGGTGCAGGGCCCATTCTAATATCCACAGTGAGGAAGATAGCTGCACTTCCTGCAGTATTTAGGTCAGTCAGCCCCTGCACATGTGCCTCATGGCCTTCTGAAAGATAAACTCTTTAGTCTCAAGAGCATTTATACAGACCGCAAAAAATACTGTACGTGCTCAATTCCGACCGTTTTCAATTCAGCACACGCATAAACATTTTTTCAAGGACTCACTTGGTAATTTCATAGAAAGAGAACGGAATTGTATTACTGGATTAATATAACAGAAAAAAATACAATTGTAAATTGTAATTGTATAGGACGGCTGTGGCTCAGTCGGTAGAGCGGGTAGTCCACTAATTCACTAATCGTAGGGTTGGTGGTTCGAATCCCGGCCCGGATGATCCCATGCCGAAGTGTCCTTGGGCAAGCTACTGAACCCTAAGTTGCCCCCGATGGCAAGCTAGCACCTTGCATGGCAGCTCGGCTACCATTGGTGTGTGAATGTGCTCTCATTTGTAAGTCACTTTGGATAAAAGCGTCTGCTAAATGAATAAATGTAAATGTAATGTAAAATATCCAACGTGTAGGTATGCTTAGGTAATGCAAAGGATTTGTCAAGAGGATGTATTAAAATGTGCAGCACCAGCTGCTGGGAAGACAGAAAAATTAGTACTTTAGATCTGAAACTTCATTAGCTCTCTAATGAGACCTTTATTAGACACTGAGTGCTAATATATTGAGCGCAAATTCTATTTGTATAGTATACAAGCACGCATCTTTATTAACTACTAGATATGCAACAGCTCCAGATGCTTGACTGCTGCTTTTTATTTCACATGCCTTTGGGCAGCTGGAACATCTTGATTTCGACAAAATTCCTTGAATAGATGAACTCCTCAGAAGCTGTACACTTTCTCGAAACATGGTTAAAAATGGAAATCATTCACGAAACCCATGATGATTAGAAGCATGAAAACAACTCATCTTGTGATCCTTCTATGCCACACAATACTCTCCTATCAATAATACACACTGTCTCAGGAGATGCTGTCCTGCCTGCACCTATCTCATCGTTCAAATGCCTTCCCAAGAAGAGCAACGATTGTTTAGTGAGCACATTGTTTATATTTTATAGCGGCTGTGGCTCAGGTGGTAGAGCGTGTTGTCCACTAACCGTAGGGTTGGCAGTTCGATTCCCGGAACACATGAATCCACATACAGTGTCCTTGGGCAAGACACTGAACCCCAAGTTGCTCCCGATGGCAAGTTAGCGCCTTGCATGGCAGCTCTGCTACCATTGGTGTGTGTGTGTGTGTGTGTGTGTTTTGAATGTGTTAATGAGATACAATGTAAAGCGCTTTAGATAAAAGTGCTATATAAGTGTACCATTTATCATTTATAGCGTTCTATTGCTGCTCAGAATTAAAATGTGAATTTTCAGTGGAAAATGACTTGCTGTGAGTGAACTAATTACTAATTTGGTTTGAGTTCACATACACTAATTTATGGCTGATGGTGTGATGATGAGGATGATGATGCTGATTGTGAGTTCTCTTATGTCTCTGCCTTTCAGGTTGGAATGAAGAGATGTTTGGAGTCGTAATTGTGGGTTGAGGTCCAGTCGCTCACACTGTATGATTTTCCTCATTGCTTTCTATCAAAGCTGAGCATTCTCTACGTGCCTCAACAAGCACCACATAAGACATCTAGTGGAAAGTTTTATATGCTCCAAAATGTTGATGGCTGAGAAAAATAAGAAGCCTATCTGACCCACTCTTACACATATATGCTCTCATGATCTGTGAATAAATCAGTGCTTTGAAATTAGACTTACTGAGATGTCAGTGAGATGTCTGAGGCTTCGATTTGATGACCCTACAGGTGACTCTCACACTGCATGTCGTCTATCTAGACAATCCTAGACAATCCTAGTCACCTTATATTTCTGAAATTGGCAGGGATTGAGACTGTGCACATACAATTTCACACCACATTTCATTATCACAGGGTTAGGGTAGTGGGTAGGGTTCAGTCATAGCAAGCGTCTGGCACTAATCCACACTCACCAAAGCATCGGGTCTTGTCTGCAGACAGCATGTATCCAGATGGACACGCACAGGAGAAACTACCAACTGAGTTGGTGCATTGTCCTCCTTCACACACATGTGGAATGGTCTTACATTCGTCTACATCTGGGGAGAATTGGAGAGGAAAGAGTCCTGAATTGTGATAAGGGCTGTGCAATTCTTGATGAACTTGGAGATCAGAATATGAATATTTAACAATATGTATATTTGTTCAATTCTTATATTTGGTAACATATAAATATATAAAATAATGAAACTTTATTCGTATTTATTCAAGTACCAAGAGTGCAATGGGTGCTCCGTAAGTTAAAAGGAAACCACCGATATTAACAGCTGGTTAAATAATTAGGCATTGTTTAAAACAACTGTTTATACCAAATAACCTGATGTGGATTCCAAAAATAAAACATTATACTGCTGTCATTTTATTTTTGGAAGATGGGGAAACTAACAACGATTTACAATGCTTTTTTATCTTCATTTTCACTGTTGTGTCATTTGGGCGAGGCTGATGAGTGTGTTTATGTCAGATAAAACAGCACAAAGAAGTGTTTTGATAGCAGGAGAATAAAAATAAACCTGTTGCTTGTTGGCAGAATTTGGAAGAGATTTGGGTATTGGCACACACAACAGACTGGCAGTGGAGCAAATATGAACCCTCACATTTACCTCTGTCATGTGAACTGTGGTCTCAGCACTGAACCGTTAGCTGGGTAAACTCCAACTAAGCAGCACTCATATGTAGCATGTCCCTACAGAAAAACACTTCCCAGAAAATAAAGTATTTAACCACACTGAGCTAAAACAGTCTTGCTTGGAGCTGTTACATGCAACTTAAGTTCCCAAAAGTGTTGTGGGTATTATGAGAGTATTATGCCACCACAATATTTAAGAAATAGTTTCTTTGTTTTTTTTTTTCTTTAAATAATGAATACAAAACAATCCAAACTTAATTTCACTCAGTCCATTTGTGGTGAAACTCATGTTCGGTTGTAATGACAAGATCCTTAATAGAATTGTTTACGGTGCGAGGAAGGGGAATTTAACACTATTCAATAATTACTTACTATTCAAAAAGACATATCATTGGTTCTTACTCTGAGAAAATGTCAAAATAAATAAATAAATAGATAGATAAATAAATAACTCTCAGAAGCAAATCTTTTTGTGTTACTGTGATGATACCCATCAGCCCCACATGACAGTTCACACCTGATCCAGGTTTATGTTTAATGAGCACTAGCATATAAGTCCTGTCTTGTGTACAACCCTTTATCTATCTTTTGTCATTGTCGATTGTTGTTGTCTCCTACTCGTGTTATGGTTAAGCTGTTACCTTGCTTCGCTATACCTAGTTTATGTTTCATGGTCTTTGTATTTAATGTGTTTCTCTCTAAATAAACTAAACTTGCACTTGCATACATCTCGAGCTCTGCTCCCTGGCACAAGAATCCCAGTGAAGAACTTATATTTGCTTACCCTCACACTTATTTGTGCCGTCATTCAGGCGATGCCCAGCAGGACACTTGCACTCGAATGAGCCCACTGTGTTGATGCAGTTTCCTCCTTGGCACAGACCTGGCACAGCCTGGCATTCATCAACATCTGTACAAAGAATTAGGGTCAAAGCGTGTAAAAACAGCGCTCCACAGTTTCGCAGTTAAAAGCATGTGATATAAAATAACATGCATGTAAAGGACTGTAATGGAAATTAAATCAATGTAAAATAGTTGTAACAATAATGGCAAAATAATAGACATTCTGTCTATTCTGAATTGAAGCTAATTAGCCAATAAAAGTGTTTATATTGTTAACAGCCTTTGGAGGAAATGCTCAGAACATGTCTCCTACAAAGACATTTGTAAAGACATAAAACAAATTGTAGACAGACAGACAAACAGACAGAGCGGTGGATGGATGGAAGCAAATATTTTTAAGAAATCAATGCACTCCCTTTCCTTCTAAGTAGTTTTCCCCCATACTTCTCCCCAGTTTTGTCACCTGCCATTTCCCACCCGCTAGCCAACTCGCTGCTATCATATGACAGCAATCAACCAATAATATCTTTACAAGGAAGCATCACACTCAAAGGAAAGCTGCCTTCTTTGGCATACATGGGCTCACAGAGGCGTGCGATTGGTTAGTGTCATTGTGACTGACAGGGGAGAGAGTATGCCATGCCTCCCAAGTAGAGAGCATGACCAATTATACTCCCATGGCTCCTGGGCACAGATGGCTGTGACGTTGTCAGGATTCAAACTTGTGATCTCTTGACAACAGGGTGAACTTTTATTGTGCCACTTGGGAGCTGCTTCTAAACATTTCTCATAATAGTTTTCTCATAAATACTTACTGTAGTACTCAACCTAATTTGTTAGTTTGAATGTATTACATAGCAAATGCAACGTGCTATTAAGTTTTGTTATTTGTTATATATTAAGTTATGCCTTGAAGTTTACTCTTCACGATACAAGCTGTCAAGAGACAATGTCGTGTGAGACAGTAGCCCCATTCACGTCCCACCAATATCCGCCTGCAGCCTACAGCCTTCAAATAAGAGTCCCTTGTACAGGAACGTGGGTAGACAGACTGCAGAGAACCTGCCAGCTGTATAGCAGTTGATGAGGATGTCAAGGATTAGCTTAGTTTTAATCTGTCTGCAATGAAATTTAGATACCAAAAAAGTCCTATTGCCAAGCAAAAAAGTTATACTCTAATCACTAAAAACAGGAGAGACATGAAGTAATTGGGGGGGGGGGGGGGGGATCACAGGACGTATGACTGAAAGATTCTGTGAGGAACGTATTATTGAGAGTTAGACAGTGTCCAGAAATGTGCTATCCAGACATGCTTAACCGATAAATTATAAGTTCAAGTCAGTCGGTTTATAATAATCAGAGTGGCATGATATAGCAGGATCTATAGATCATTACTTAGATGTATTTTGAGCTGCAGCGATGGAGCTCACAAATCAGATTCAGTCAGTGAACTACTGTACATCCAGGTGCTTTTAGAGGATTCAGTAAAGATAAGGTGATTTAAGGAAGTTAAATTCACTCAGCATGTAGCCTATAATAATAGGTTAAAAACAAAGGTAGGAACTGGGACTGAAACCCCTTTGCTGTTTGTAGGTAGTTTTTAACCCTTTTGAATGTGATGCAGGTCAAACAAAGTTATTCCAGCTGGGCCTGTGGTGCCAGTGTTAGTGTTGAGACTTGGCAAAGGAAAAAAGCAACTCGGTGGATGCAATAGAGCATATGGTAAATTGTTACAGTATGCAGAGCATCCACTTTGAAACCAAAGCCAAGATGTACTGTATATGGGGGGTATCAAAGGTCCAGGCTTTTCATTGGAGGCATTAAAAGCATGACAGACACAGATGCAAAACTCACTCATGTCTAAAAGTGTGTTTCTTTCTGGTCCCTGCATGAAGGCAGACACTTTGAAGGCAGATATTAGGACAAATCAAGCAATTGTTCTGGGACCAGGTGCTGTGTGTGGGATGACTGCAGTGAATACTCCCTCTTCATTCCAGCGCAACAGAGGATCAGACAGAAGCTTAAGCTCCAACACGCTACCTTCTCCAGTTGTGCACAGGGCAGTCACAAAGCCTGGCCTGTGCTTCTGCCTCACATGCAGGCTACCACACAGGAATTCTACCTCTCTCAGTTGATGATTTAGAGTTTGACAGAAATATTCTGGGCCCATGTATATATTACACCAATTCAATCTACAACAGTTTTGCATCAGAATGCATGAAGAATGTTGCCCATACAGTATATGTTATGGACGCATGTTTCCATTAAAACGTGGCATGCTAACTGTTCTCTCTGTTCTCAGTTTATGTCTAAAATGGTAATACTACAGTATATTGTTATGCTTCCTGTTCTGAAAAAGATTCTCTGTGTGTGTAGCATGCTGTCGCATGAAGTAGAGGTGTGAGGTTTTGCATGTTCTCACATGTGTTCATGTGGATTTCCTTTTCTTATCTCCCAAGTAATACATTTAGGCTGGCAACTCTAAATTGCATCTTAGTATGAATGAATGAATGAATGTGTGTATGAGTGTGTGTGTGTGTGTGTATGTGTGTGTGTGTGTGTGTGTGTGTGTGTGTGTGTGTACATGTGATGCCCTGCAATGGTCTGGGATGTATCCCTGTCTTACCTTGCACAGAATTTCCTAGAGAGATAAAGGATTAAATTCATACAGATGATGAATGAATGAATGAATGAATGAATGAATTAATGGATGGTTGGATTAATTAATTAATTAATGGATGCATGTATGAATGAATGAATGAATGAATGAATGATTTGATGGATGATTTGATGGTGGGGTTGCAAGGAGAAAGCCAAGCTCTCCAAAAAGAACATTGCTTCACATCTGCAATTTGTGAAAGATCAAATGAACAAGCAAGAAGGCTATTGGACAAAATATAACTTTTTGGTTTAAATGAGTAGGGTTATGTTTGGAGAAAGGAAAACATTGTTTTCCAGCATAAGAACCTTATCCCATCTGTGAAACATGGTGGTGGTAGTATCATGGTTTGGGTCTGGTAGCTTGGTTCTGCTGCATCTGAGCCAGGACGACTTGCTATCATTGATGGAACAATAATTTCTGAAATATACCAGCAAATTCTAACGGAAAATGTCAGGACATCTGTCCTTGGACTGAATCTCATAAAGAACGTGGGCCATGCAGCAAGACAACGGCCCTAAGCACACAAGTCGTTCTACCGAAGAATGGTTAAAGAAGAAGACACTTAATGTTTTGGAATGGCCAAGTCAAAGTCCTGACTGTAATCCACTAGAAATATTGTGGAAGAACTTGAAGCAAGCAGTTAATGTGAGGAAACCCACCAACATCCCATAGTTAAAGCTGTTCTGTTCTGAGGAACGAGCTAAAATTCCTCCAAGCCGATGTGCAGGACTGATCAACAGTTACGGTAACGTTTAGCTGCAGTTGTTGCTGCACAAGGGGGTCACACCAGATACTGAAAGGAAAAGTTCACATTCTTTTGCCACTCACAAATATGTAATATTGGATCATTTTCCTCAATAAGTAAATGACCAAGAATAATATTTTTGTCTCATTTGTTTAATTGGATTCTCTTTATCTACTTTTATGACTTGTGTGAAAATCTGATGATGTTTTAGGTCATTTTTATGTGGAAATATAGAACATCCTAAAGGGTTCACAAACTTTCAAACACCATTGTAATGCACAGATTACAACATCTTAGAACAGCTGAATGGTAATTGATAACTGTGAGACAAGTGCTGACCTTGGCAGGCTCCGGTACGGATGCTGGGGATGAAGCCTCTGAGGCAGGGTTGTGGGTGAGCAGGGCATTCTTCACACGGGTGACCCCATGCTCGGCCAATGGTGGCACAACACAGCGTCTTAGTGCACACAATGCCACTCACCTGGCCCTGGCACACCTTGTTCACAATCTTGGAAAAGCATGGACCTGTTCTGTAATCTGTGAAGAAGAGTGGATTTGTTTTTAGAAGTATCAAGCTAATCTGGAGATATAAAATGAACAGAACAAAAGAAATTTTACAAAATCACTTCCCCAAGCAATCAATTGTCATTCAGAACTTAGGAGTAGAAGCCAACATGTGCTACTTGAACACTCCCTGATAATGGTTGAGAAAATACCATGAGTGTGCAAAGATCCATCAGGAACATTGATAGAACACATATTAAAAAAAGTTTCGATTTATTTAACACTTTTCTTGGTCAGTGCATAATTTGCAGACTATGTGTCCATAGTGTTAATGTCTTCAGTATTATTCTAAAAGAGTAGAAAATAGTGAAAATGAAGAAAGTGTGTAGTTTAAATACAGTCTAACAATACATAAATATGACCACAATGTTTTGGTTGTAGTGCTTCCTTCACATCCATCACTGTTACTTGCTAGGTTCAATCTCCAAGGGCTGGTATAAACATACAGTATCTCCAGGCTCGTTTTCATCTGCATGTATTCACATTTACAGATGACATGTAAGGGGACATATAGCTGTGCTGGGATAATTCAACAGGCCAGGCACTGTCACTATGAGACCACTTTTAAAGTGTTTTATAAACATTTACAGAAAAGCTTGGAAACCAAGACAGGAAGTCACTCAGGAAGAGCCACAGCTGCCAGAAAGACTGTTTTCACTGCTTAATAAAACTTAGCGGTTATGCAGTTTGTGCATTAGGTTGCATGAGGTTCAGTATTAGGGAATGGAAATAAACTATAGACATACACAAGTATTATCTCGTTATTTTAATTGATAACATATTAAACGTTACAAGCTTTTTCAATTGCCCTGATCACTATGGGTTTTTGGACTGGTTTCTTTACTATCATGTCCACTATTCTCAGAGTAGATATAAAACCTTGCCCACTGATTGCTATATTTGGGATTCCGGATGTCTTGGTTCTATTAAACTCTGTACAAAAAAAATATCGCTTTCACATCCCTAATAGCACGACCCTAATAGTTTCTTTAGTTTCTTATACTCTTTAATTTTGTTTTTCTTTTCTACACTCTGTATGTATGTATGTGTGTATATGTTTGTATGAATGTATGTATGTATGTATGTATGTATGTATGTATGTAACACATAATGAGAATAGTATTGTATTTATGTGACAGGAAGTATGTTTTCTTTCTCAATAAATAATATTTTGGGGAAAAAAAAGTTAGCCTTTAGAGTCGTCCTAGAGCTGGTCAATCTAATTCTAGTTGATATGTCCTTTTTTTCTGCTCTTCTTGCCCCAGGAATTTTTCAACGTGGGCCCACTTCATTCTCTTTGAATTATCTATTTAAGTTTGAACTTGAACCAAATCCAAATGTGTTGATGACTAAGACACAAGGAAAGAGCAGAAAAGCATAGCTTTATACATGCGACAATCCAAAAGAAAGTTTGGTACAAGCTGCTGACTTTATTCTTTGCATTATCCATTTGCATTATACGAAACATTGGCATGGCAAGTAGCATATGATCTAAATTAGAGAAGCGTCACCCACTTTGGCAAATTCACACACCTGAAAGCAAGTCTACACCATCACTTTAAGAGTCGTAACACATCCTAAGAGGTTATGGCTTTCCTTTTCTGTTAAGCTTTTTTCTTTTCCAGTATTTGTTTTCAAAAAAAATTCTTTAAAAACATTGAGGCTCACATATTGATTTTCACATTATTTAATTAAAACTGTTATCCAATGTTACATTAAAACAACTCTTAATGTGAACAGATGTCACAATTCTGCATCACAATAGGCCTTATTTTTAAGTCACTGAAATCAATGCACACAGATTAAATGCAAGTTAATGTTCTTTTTTATTTGATTAATATAATATTTATAAAGGACTACAGTATAACGTGACAAAAGTCTGATAGAATTCGTCATATGCTCAGTAATCGACGAGAAAAGCTATTATTTTAAGCTTTTTCAAATGTTCTCACCCTCACACAGAGTTTCTATTTTTTCCCCTCTTACAAACACTCCCACACACTAAATGTGTGAATGCGGTCAAAAGGAAAAACCACCAGTGATTGTAGCCTGGTGTTCAAATCAGCGAGTGACTTGAAAAGCATTCCTGCTTCTTTGATTACAGGGGTTTTGATGACAGACAGTGGAAGTGGTCAGAAGCCCTGTGCAACGTTAAAACGATTCTATTCCCCTTCCTCCAAAACCTGCCAGCAAAGACACTTATTATCTGACCCCAAAAACAGACATCCTCCACATATGGGGTAATATACCTGCCTGGACAGGATTGACTTAGTCAGTTATTAATACTGCAGCAGGAGGTTCTTTGTGGTTTCGATGCTCTATAATGTTTTACCTGTCAGTTAGAGCACCGTCACCCTGAACTGTAAAATACAACACTGCATAGTTCACCAACATCTGCTCTCACTCACCCCACACTTCTGATGTCTTTCCCAGACATACACACACACACACACACAGAACTGACAAACATAAATATCATTTCACAAGTAAACCTGGTACACTGCTGCTGAGGAAGTGACAACACCTGTGAATCATCAAACTCAACATATAACTAAGTCAAATTAAAAAAATAATTCCAATAAATCAGTGACATTGTTTTTAAATAGGTAATAAACTACACATTTATTCATAGAGGAAATACAGTCCACTCCAAAAGTATCGAAATGGCAAGGCCAATTCTTTTGTTTTTGCTAATCGTTTTCTGATAATTACACCTAGAAACGAGTTAAATGAGTTAGAAAATGGCACCTTTTGTTTGAACCCACCCATTGTTTGAACCCACACACCCACATGTGTTTCTTACTGCCCAGATGTACCCTGTAAAATTGTTTAAACAATTAATAGCTCTGAATGTCTACTCTTGGTTTGAGCACTAGGTTTTGTCTGGAAACATTTTACAAAGGATAAACCAACATGAAAACCAGAGAGGGAGAATTGATTAGAGTCATTGCATATGTCCTGAAAAAGAAAGAAACCGCTAGTGTACTAACAACCAGACATGGAACAGGTCGCTCAAGACAAACAACAGTAGTTGATGACAGGAACATTGTGAGAGCTGTGAAGAAAAACCCAAAAACAACAGTCCGTGACATCACCAACATCCTCCACAGGGCAGGGGTGAAGGTATCATAATCCACCAACTTTGCAAGAAGAACTATAGAAGCCATACCACAAGATGCAAACCACTCATCAGCAGTAAACATTTGAAGGCCATATTGGAATTAACAAAGAAATACAGGGATGAGCCACAAAAGTTCAAGAAGCAATATTAACCTCTAGTAAAGTGATGGACAGACAAAAGTGTTGAGAAAGAATGGACCTGCTGATGATCCAAAACATATGAGCTCATCAATCAAGCACGGTGGAGGTAGTGTCATGGCTTGGGCTTGCATGGCTGCTTCTGGAACAGGCTCATTAATCTTTATTAATGATGTAACAAATAATAATAGCAGCAGAAGGAATTGAGAAGTTTACAGAAACATTGTGTTTGCCAATTCACAGAGAAATGTAACGTAATCTAATTTAATCTGGGAGGAACTTTATCACACTGCCAACATAACAAATGACCTCCTCAGGTGGGGTAGTGGGGGGGGGGGGGGGGGGGGAACTTTTTTAGACTGACCAGACCTTTAACCCAATTGGGCATGCATTTCATGGAGACTGATGCGGCAACAGTTTGGTGAGATCAGTGGGTCACCAGTTTGGGTGGTCTGCCACCAAAGATGCCATGTTCTAAATTGTTTTAACACATCTAGATGTAAATATTAGGAAATTAAAGCTGAAATTCTAGTCTATCATCTCATATTTGTCTTATGATCACAATCCCAAATGTCTTCAGTGTATAGCACAAACAACAATATTCACCTTGCTCTTCCAATACTTTCAGACGGAACTGTCTAACCTCAGGACATTAAAACAACTTGTTTGTTTATATTCCTAGCAATTACCTAGCCCTACCTATAGCAGTGACTACATTTTCTAACATTTTAATAATTATAATATTGCCGATATTTGGAACAGGGCAAAATGATAACAGGTCAACGACTCTACTATTCCACTTCATAAACTATATAAACTATTATAAACTATTATAAACAATTATAAACTATATAAACTGTTATAGATCACTGTTTAACATGTTTAATCAATGTCCCTAATTAGCATTATACTTCATGTTTATATTTCTGAACATCCATATGTGTCATTCTTATAATTTATTATATTATATTACTTTACAAGCAAAAGCCATGCCAGCAATAAAACAACAGGAAATATTTTGACTGAAGGGGGTCACTTCAAAACAATATGGAGATTCTGATACAGATAATATTCTTCATTCTGATTGATGAACCATAGTATAACCAGTAGAAAAGGGACCAGTATTTAAATATACTATTTACAAGAATATTGACAGAAAGTCGCGCAATATAAAAATATGTATGGTGACAGAGTGTGTATTTGGTGAAAGAGGGCAAAAGTATGCAGTTATATTTGTGTAATGCACCCATGTAACCATTCCCTCACCCCATCAGTCATGGGCAGCATATTGTACACAGTACAAAAGAGTGTAGTAGACAAGATGAGTGGGAAAAAGAGCAGAATAAAGATGAGAAAAATGTTTGCTCATGTTTACCTCTTTCACACTGTGGACCTGTGAACCCATACACACATGCACACCGGTTAGGCCCAATGCAACGTCCTCCATTCTGGCACTTCTTTTCACATACCGCTGAAATAAAACCACAAAGGCATTATCATAAGTGCATGATACCTGGTGAAATAATTCCTTCTATCGGGTTAACCTAGGAATGTTATAGCAGCTGGTCAAGGTCATGTTAATGACAGCTGCAGTCAGTATTCTGTTTAACATTTACAGGTCTCGTAACTGTAAAAGCAGTAACATCATTCAGCCTTCGTAAGTGTGGTGGTCTTCGCATAATGTCATTTTCTAATTCATATATATATATATATATATATATATATATATATATATATATATATATATATATATATATATCTTCCGTCCCATGCAGTGGATAAATGAATTCCATAAGGATCGTATTTAGTGGTTTAAAGATATTAAGAAGTGCTGACCTTTAACCTCTCCTAAATATTATTACAAAGAAATTGGACCTAATGTTACCATGAAATTTCACCTTCAGAGAAATGCAGGTAACACTGAGCATGCCCTGAATGTCTGCTACTGAACACATATTAGAGCTCACAGGCCATTCATAAGTCCAACCCATCCGTTGATCATTCTTTCTTTAACAATAATATAGTTTATCTAATATAAAAAGGGAATTTGAGCAAGAGAAGTATCATATATCATCATTCTCTCCCAATGGCTGTGGCATTTGTAACTAAATGGAAGTTCTGCTACTCCTCTAACACATTAAGTGCTTTATTTCACTTTATATCAGGTCAAATCATGTAACCATTGAAAAGGTTACCAATCTTAATACTGCAGCATACAAAGACATCCTATACAAACGTTTGGCCATATAGCAGTATATGACAGAGAAATCCAAGTCCGTTTATGATGGGCAAGTGCCAAAAAAACAAAACCCAAAACACCAAGATATATGTTTTCGTAAACATACTCACGCTGCCCACAGTAGTTTCCTGTGTAACCCTTCTGACACTGACAGTGATCCCCTTCACACACACCTCCATTCATACATCTGATACTACACTGCTGAGCTGCAGCGCAGAAAGAAAAAGAAACACTGTAAACTCAGGAAAATCCATGCTTCTGATGCTGTATACAAATCTGTCTGCACCCGCTTAAAACTCCATGACAGTTTATGTTCCCAAAGGGACAGGGGTACATTAAGCAAACTTTCTTGTTGCCAAGATAATAAAGCTGTTTGAGACAAAAATCTTCATAGAAAACTTTCCATCCCAGACCTAAAGCTAAAGTCATGTATTTACTCAGGATAAAGAACTGATTTAGTGAGATTTACATGTTTTGGCAGTGCAAGAAGGAGCAATTTGACCAGTGGAGCAAGTGCACATGTTGGGCCTGGAACAGTAGCCTTCACCACAGCTGTTACGGCATATGGCTGTAGTGGAAATAGGAAGTATCAATGTTAGTACAGCAACAATCAACTCTTTGAAATAGATAAAAAAAAAAAAAACTGTCACAATAATCAGGTAAATAAATCACAGCAGTTTGAGCATGGCATGAAAGTTGAAGGAATGATTTTCTGTATGAGATCTTGCATTGCGAATCTACAGATAGCAGCTGATTAGTGGTGATCAGTCATAGCTTTCCATTCATGACTAATTACTGAGCATATGCACACTCACCATTAAAAAAAAGATTTCTAAGGTTTCTTTAACTCAAATGTATACATCATTATGCAAATCACTGTTTGCATACTGAATCTTGATTTATGAATAATTAACAAGTCGGCATAATAACAACCTTGAGTTTCCAAATGGCCGTTTTTGTGTTTGTTTGTTTGGGTTTTTTTTTTTTGTGTGTGTGTGTTTTTATTTATTTATTTATTTATTTATTTTGCTGTGGTTTTTGGTCATTTTAGGCTTGTTATATAAAATACCCAAAGGAAATAAATACTGGTGCATGCAGATGAGACAAAAATAGGTAATTTATCAGCCCATTGAGATTTATGAATGAAGTACTGAAGAATGTTCTATTTTTGGAGCTGTGGTATGCCAATGTTTTCTTTCTATTCTCATTTCTTTGCAGTTGAGCACCCTCATTGAGTTTTATGCCCATCAGATATGTACACTTTGTGTTGAATCTTTGTGAATGAAGAACTTAGCCACAAGAATACCATGAATAACAATAATGTGTTTATGAGCAAATGAATATTTCAGTCATTTAGACAATCATAAAAAAATAATGTCCTGAAATGAAATTTAGGTAGATTAATAAACAATTCACAAGCCCAGTTATGAGTCTCTGTCCAAAAGATTTCTATATTGGTCTTTAGCTAACCTTCACAATAACTGTCCCTCAGTGGAGGAATGAACTTCCAACCTCAATCCGGACCACAGAATCTGTCACTATCTTCAAAAAACAGCTAAAGACCCACCTCTTCCGTGAACACCTAACTAACAACTAAAAAAAACCTTACTCTGGCTCTTACACCTCTACTCTGCGCACTTTGCTTCTTCTAGAACTCAATTAAAGATCTTGTACAGTAGCACTACTGTAAGTCGCTTTGGATAAAAACGTCTGAAATGAATAAATGTAAATGTAAATGTACCTGAAGTGTCATTTGCTCTTCTTGTTTACCATTAAATGTCATTAGGAAATGTGCTTTGCTATGCTTTCTCTCCAGAGGCAGTGGGCAGCCTCCATTAAACAGCTAGTAGTCTGTAAGTGAAAATCAGTGTTTTTGACCCGCTGACCAATTGGGAGACAGTTCACTGTATGTAACATCTGGTACATTACTTACGCACGATACACTGGTTGCCCCCAGGCAAAGTCTTCCACCCTGGACAGCAGTAGGAGTGCAAACGAGATCCACACACATTTCGCCTGTAGAAAAATGTTAACCTTGCCTCAGTATCACAATTAGGGGTTCAGTCTTTGCCCACATAGAAAAGTGCATTTCACTTAAATTTGTATTGAGATATTTCTCATATTCCTATTAGGCTTGTCTGACTCGTGTATCCTTTTAAAACAAATTAATCCGGCTTTATCTGCCCTGTAATTCTACATAAATCATTTTGATGGATGATCGCTTAAATAGCATGAGAGGACCCAGGATAACCATGAACAAATAAACCAGTTTAAAAATCCCCCATTTTCTACATGCTCAGTAGTATAAATAGTCAAAATAACTGCATCAGGTTGGTGAATATCTAGAAGTCAAATAGCTTGCTATAATTAGTTCTGCAACATCTCATCATGTACTGCCAAAAGGCATCAGTGAGAATTTAGTCACCTACCATGCAAAAAATAAAAATAAAAAACATTAACGAATGTGAAATGACTTCAAGGTGAAATAAGAAAACAGGCCTCAATAAGGATCGTTGTTTATTTCCATGTGCACACAGCTGCTGCAACAAATAAGGCAAAGTGAATCCAAATGTGCTAGAGTACTAATCAGTGTAATAGCGTGACTGCTCCCAAATTCAAGTCAGATTTCTTCTCTTCTCTACCACTGAGGAAGCAGTGATACATCACTCTTGGTTTGGATAGTATGGCACAAGATTTTGTGGTCCTCCCTTCTAAGTTATCTTGGACCTTCTTAAAGGCATTTTGTCGAGTTGTACTGGTAAGGTGAACAGTAAGCAACTCGCAGTCAGTAAAAATGTGTCAAAAATACACGTGTCGCCACATACTGAAATACACAGTGTGATAGCTGGGCTTATACCACAGTGCTGTTGAATTCTTAAATCCTTTGGTCAGAAGATGTTGATTCATTTTCTTGATTCAAATGATAGGTTTGTAATCATTTGTATTAAATCCATCCATTTTACATACCTCATTTCCTACATAGGGTCGCAGGGGAGCCTGGAGCCTATCCCCAGGAAATTCAGGGCACAAGATGGGGGACACCATGGACAGGGTGCCAACCCATCACAGGGCACAATCACACACACACACACACACACACACACACACACACTCCCATCCACACACTACAGACAATTTAGAGATGAGAATTAGCCTACAGCGCAAATATTGGGACTGGGGCAAGAAACCGGAGTACCAGAAGGAAACCCCTGAAGCTCAGAGGACTTCCTGTTTCTCAGGAAGATGCATTTTTGTTGTGATACTGAATGCAGCCTATCTCACAAATGTTCCACAACATTAAATGTACCTTTAAATAGCAAATACAAAATTGACACATTGGGACGTGACGTTATAGGGAAATAAGTCGCTTCGTGTTGGGCTGCATCGTACCACCCTGTTGTCGATTATTCTCCTATAACAACATGTTCTGCCATTTTTTACCTTACCTGAATCCCAAAAGGGTGATATAGTGTAAAAATAAATAAATAAACGCACAAACAAAAACAGCCTAATAAAACTTTCTTTTTTTTTCTTGGAATTTGTCAATAACTACAGGAAACATCCATCCATCAATTTTCTCTAGTGCTTATCCTACACAGGGTCATCACAGACCTAAAGCCATCCCAGACCCCGTAAAGAAATCATAATAAACAGAAGTTCAATGTGAGTATACACTTTAATCAGGTTAATCATCGTTTTAAACTATGAAAGTCCATGTTCTGAGAAGACTGTTCTTGGGAATGCAGTTTAAGAAAAAGGGGATCTCCATCCTAAACCAAACTGCATCACTGTAGAACTCCCTGTCAGGGGGAAAGGGGGTTCTTTCCATATTTCCACACTTGCAGACTATTTCAATTTACTTTCAAAATGTAACTCACAAAATGTCCACTGAGAGAAAATTAAAAAAGTAGACAGCATTTCCATTTAAATGACTTGAACTGAAAGTCTCCAGAGAGATGAGTAGGTACATGTATCTCTTTCTTTCTTTCTTTCTGATAGCATACTATAATAATAACAACATGTGGCGTTACTATAGTAACAGTAACAGCTCAACAGCTAATTAGGACGCAGCCAGTCACTTTAACGGACGTTATGAAGCCACTCACTCACCCTCTGAGGGACTCCTGCTTTCCGCGTCTCCTCACTCGGCTTTCGGCGGCTTGTGAGCTGCGCTCCACCTGAAACTGGCTTCTCCCCGGCATCTCTCCGGATAAATGCCCCACCAGAGCACCCAGCAGAGCCAGACACCCAGCCAAACACCTCAAATTCCTCTTACACACCATCCTAAATAATCCCTATAAAGCTCTCGTGCGCACCTTCTCTGGGGAAAACCAAATAATCCTCCCGAGAGAGAGAGAGAGAGAGAGAGAGAGAGAGAGAGAGACTAGGCAGCTACAGTACATGAGGTTGTCGCTCCTCTTCAGTAGTTCCAGTAGTTCAGTAGAAGCAGGAAACAACAACAAAAGCGAACAAACATCCCTTAAAGATGGAGATATACATGTATGTGCTGGAGAATGTTAAAGTCTGAATGTATTTAGTTTGTTTGTTCCATTCGCCATTAACGTTTGACAGGCTGTCTCGCGCTCCTCTGGGGATTGTGGCGCGCGAGTATGGTGTCCGCGTGCAGTGCAGTACACAGGTCGGCGCGCGCGCGAGAGAGAGAGAGAGAGAGAGAGAGAGAGAGAGAGAGAGAGAGAGAGAGAGAGATCTACCTTCAGGACATCTTCTAAAGATTTTTTTGTATTAGTCACTAATTGCATGCAATGATTTTCTTTCCTTTACAGTTCAAACCATTAAATCATAGGTTTATCTGCTACACATCCTCAAATCAACTTCTACCATTAGTGAAAAGAAAAAAAAAACACCATAATACATCCAGAAAAATAATAGTGCTAAACTCTACTTTTCCTTGGCATCTTTTGGTATCTTTTAATCTTGAAAAATCTTTCACATGGAGACGTGGACTGTAACTAGATTTTAACTTAACGCTTTAAAAGTACTCATGCATGTTTCTATGGAACAAGATCCATCCATCCATTTTCTGTACTGTTTACCCTCCACAGGGTCACGTGGAGCCTGGAGATTATCTGAGTGAACTCAGGGCACAAGGTGGGGGACACCCTGGGTGTGGTGCCATCCCATCACAAGGCACAATAGTACACACCTTCACACACCCATACACACTATGGACTATTTGGAAATGCCAATCAGCCTATGTGTTTTGACTGGGGGAGGAAGCCGGACTGTCCGGAGGAAACCCTCAAGGCACAAGTAGAATAAATAAGTTCAGTGCACAATCAAATGTTAATGCCATTTGGGGGGCCTTAACCTGGAAAAGTTTGGTAACCCCTGAGCTAGTGTATCCTGGACACGCTCATTTCATTAAAAGGGAAGAACCAATCAGAATTCTCGGCTGAATTCGGGTGTGTGTATAAAATAGTGCATTAAATATTAATCACGATACTTTGAAATGAAGATTATTTTTAATAATTTCTCAACTAATTAGGAATAAACTATTTTACTGTACTGCATATTTATTAAATCTAGAGAAAATACATTATCATCCGCTTTATGTACATCTTTGAGTCAAAATAACACTGCTGTTTAGTAACATGAATTTTCATATAATTAATGCAAACTCGGTTACACGCTGAATAAATGAATAACTGACTAACTATTTCAAACCAGTAACAAAACACACGACTGGGGAACCTGAGGTTTAACACACCACAGTCAAGCTTACTAAGGCTTATCACAGTCAGTTATGTTTAATTAATGTAAGGAAGCAAAGAATTGTGATCACAATGAAAGTAGGAGTCAGTGATTAAATGTCATCAATTCGTGCAGTAATAAGTGCAGTTAATTATTTGTCGTGCTGTACATGCTAATAAACAACTGCTTAAAGCCGTGGGCTGCGTCTCAAACCGCGTACTATATAGTATAGTATAGATACATGTATTTTTCCCCACTTCAAGCCTATAGTATGCGGTTTGAGATGCAGCCGAACTCTTTTGTTTGCCGTAAAAAGCACTACCATGTGTGATCGTGTCCTGTCGCAAAATGCAGTGAAAACTCTCACACGACCTTCATAATGTGATTAAGGTGTTTACATGTCTGTAATTCACGTCCATAATGCGACTAAAGCAGGAGTACTCCACCTGTATTCATTCGATTAGAGTTTAATTAGATTATGACCTTAATTAAATTAAGGTAAGTAAAAATTGCTGTTTACATGGTAGTTTCTTAATCAAAGTATGGTCTTAATCTGATTAAGAGTGGATTATTGTTTCTAGCATCATCTGCTGTTGTTTTCCTTGGTCAGCATATTTGATGTCTGGTTGTTAGCACACCAGTGGTTTCTTTCTATTTCAGGACATTCCAAATTGTTGCACTGGCTATGCCCAATGCTCGTGCAACAGCTGTGATGGATTTTCTCGGATAGATTTTCTTTTCTCAGCTTCAACACAGCTCACTGGTCTTCATGTTGGTTTATCCTTTTTATGAGGATATGAGGAACCGAAAGTTGAAATTCTGATCTCATATCTCATCTTGTCTCATATTCATCTTTTGGTCTCAAACCCAAATTTCGTCGGTGTGTATAGCTTAAACCAAAGGATTGTCCTTGCTGTTCCAATACTTTCAGAGGAGACTGTACATTATCTTGTGATAAATAAACTTCACATACACCTACATTTTTGTATCTCATAACCATTAGTAATATGTAAGGTGTAACATGTAGTGCCGTGACTATACAGCAGACGTTTGACCTTATTCAATTCATATCTTAATGACCAAATGAACATTAATTCAGACCACCATATGGTACATCCGAGCAGATATTATTTGGGTGGCTGATCATTTTCACAGAAGCAGCACGTGGTAGTGAGTCTGCCACTGCTATGAGTGGCTCAGTGTGGTCCTATGATGGACAGAAGAATCATCATTGATTGAAATGTAAAAAACAATACAGAATTGTACAGGCATTAAAATCAAGTATTGAGTACAAATATATTCAGTTTCCAAAAATCACCTAAAAAAAAGGATAAAACAAATGAGACATTAGATGGAAACAGTCATCACAGTCCTCGAGTTACCTAGTCTCAGTTTCTCTATGCAGCTATCCACAGAGTTCAGATGGGTTTCCGGCGGCGGTGTGGACTCATACAGTACACCAATGGACTCATCCTCCCCTATACGATAGGACACTTTGTAGGGGTCGACCCACATCATAAGCTGGCAGGGTAAGAGGGATAAAAGCTGCTTCATACTGAGGCCGATGGTGTAAGCAGCCTTCCCCACTAGCGTGTCCATCTTGTGATTGATCCGGATACAGCGATATCCCGAACCTCTAGACCAGGGGTCGGCAACCTGTACCACTCAAAGAGCCATTTGGACCCGTCTCCCATAGTAAAGAAAACACTGGGAGCCGCAAAACCCTTTTGACATTTAAAATGAAATAACACTGCATAT
>JAFFST010048839.1:24995-35888 GCA_022414735.1 Noturus placidus | reverse complement strand
CCTGTCCATGAATATCACAAACAGGATTGGTGACAAAGCGCAGCCCTGGCGAAGACCAACCCCCACCTGGAACAAGTCCGACCTTTTGCCGAGCATCCGGACACAGCTCTCGCTTTGGGCATACAGCGATTGGATAGCCCTAAGAAGGGAACCCTTCACCCCATACTCCCTCAGCACCTCCCACAGTAGAGCCCTGGGGACCCAGTCATACGCCTTCTCCACATCCACAAAACACATGTAGACTGGATGAGCATAGTCCCAGGACCCAAATGTATTATTATTATTATTATTATTATTATTATTATTATTATTATTATTTCTCCCATCTGAGTCCATCGGTGGTGTTGTCCCAGTAATAGCAGCTGGATGTGTGTAGTGCAGTGTTACTCTTCTGCATTATAGAACAGTTACCAATGTACATAAAAGCTTTTCCGTGTCTGTTTTTTTTTTTTTGAGTGAGAGAGTGCGCTATGATACTCGGTGTCCACTGGTTCAGTATGTTCTGACTTTAGTCCAAACCTGACACCTTCACATTCATCGGGCACTTAAAGAGATGTTTTGGGCTGAGCTGGTGCTTTGGGAAATAGTATAGACACTGGCCTATGTGCTGTTTCTGTGAACAAGTGGTCTCACTGGGGACACTATTCGGAATGCTATTGTGTAGCTGTTCCTTTACCATTTTGACTCATTTCCTGGAGTCAGGATCACACTGCTGGTACTGACAGTGTCAGACTCTTTTAAGAACTCACTTACACATGCTACGTCACTCATTGTATGCCAATCAGTTCCGTTACCAATCTATTTCTTTCCAACAACAAAATAGCTTTTTACTACATTAAAACTCATGTTGTGTTTCAATAAAAGGGAATGCTCTATCCATGGAGTTGTCATTGCCATATAATTGCACATAGGATTAAAACATTTGCTTCTTTGTTTCTCCATATGTTGTTTGTAGGATTTTAAGACATTTTAAAACAGACGTGAAGTGTAAGAGGCTGTGATACACCCTGTAAATCCAGCAGAGGGCAGCAGTGACACACATCGAGAGTAGCCATGTAGGGAACTCAGTTACCCAGATTTCTCAAGGCTGATTAAACGGGATTGCCTGCACCTGCCAGGCAGGATACTTAAGGCAAGACTTTGAAAATTCTCTTTGTCATACCTTTGTAGAGGAGTGATCGGTATGGTATGTCAGGACTTTGCCTGAGGTACGAGTGAAAGGAGACCGGAAAGGAATAAAAGAAAATATACATTAGAAACGAATCAGGATCAGAACATGGAGGAAAAGAAAGATGAAAAATCAAGATCTAAGACAGCTGCAAAGAGTGAACTAATGTAGTTCTTTGGAATTATAAATATTTGTGAACTGAATATCACAAGTTGTGGAAAACCATTGCTATTTTGTTTTGATTTGTTCCTATCTAGTTAGGAAGTTTTGTTTATGCCATTTGTGTGGTCTTTGTTTAGTCTTCCCCACCTTTCTTCCCCTCACTTTGCACTGTACTTATGTCTGTCCAATCAGTAGTAAAGCCACCTTGTGGCAGGGTAAAAGAGTATTCCTGGTTAGAGTCCTGCCTGGGGATGTTCTTCAAAGTGCACAAAACATACACAAACCTGGGGCCTGTTTCACTAAGGAGGTTCAACCAATTCTGAGTTAAAACTTTAACTCTGAGATGGGAAATAGAGTTTTCAGTTATAGAACAGCTGAAATGAGTTAGTTCAATCAACTCTAAGTTGAGTGACTGAGTTAAGCGCGTGCACCACAACTGTAAAAAGCCATTATCAATGGAGTGCCTATATTATGAGTCACCATGGCAACAGCGTCAGACAAAAAGACCCAAGGAGAAAGGACCGAGTTAGCTTGGGAGAAAATAGCTGCTCGAGTCAATGCATAAGTTTACATTTTAATTACTTTTATACAGTGTTGGGTGTAATGAATAACTAAGTAATCTAAATACTGTAATTTAAAGACTATAAAACAATTCTGTATAAAACAATCGTGGATTTAACATCAAAGTTTCAAAGGTATATCTTTAATGTAACCTTCTCCCTCTACTTACACACTTTGGTCAATTCAAGAATAATTCATGCAATTGTATAGTTTATTTGAGCGCTTGCATGGTTATGCCCATGCATAGGGATATGACACAAAATCCACTCTGGGCCTCAAAATCCTCTCCCGACATAAATATAACTCCCTAAGAATTTATACAGTCTCTTCATCAACAGGATGTCCATAAAAGGACATGCCATTTCATTCCCTTTGATGCTCTCTGCGTGACTGAAATGTGTGCCATGAATAAATGTACCGAAAGATCAATGAGGTGTTTAAACACCGCTTCCTCTTTAAAAAAGGGGAGGAGACCAAAATAAACTCTGGGTTTACCTAAGAAAACCTGCTCCCGACCAGGTTAGGTTCACAGAGTAAGTTGCCATGGTAACTGAGTCTGAGTAAGTTACCTCTTTCAGAAACAGGCTTGACTTACTCTGCTTTCTCGGGTTTAACATGCCTCCTATTCTGAACCGGAAAACCCAGTTTCCCTCATTTCAGGGTTAACATACTCAGAATTTTCACTTAACCTCCTTCGTGAAATGGGCCCCAGCTCCTAAACTTTCATATTACTTGTATGCAAATAAACCCTGTTTGCCCATGTATTTATAATCTAGGAAGGGTTTTGACTCTAGAGTTGGTTCCATGTTGCACTATCCTTTAACGTGAGGCACATGATCATGCCATGCTGTGCTTACTTTAAATACTAAACATGGATATTTAATAAAATATTTTAGCATTTTCATTCCTTAAAGGTACAGTACATGTTCTTTAGAAATTGGTACTGTGTAATATTATGTTGGGATGGGAAGCTACAGTAAAAGTCAAAAACTGAAAATAATGTAAAATCCATCCATTCATCAACTGCTTACTCCTTTTCAGGGTCATGGGGGAACCTGGAGCCTATCCCAGGGAGCATCAGGCACAAGGCGGGTACACCCTGGACAGGGTGCCAGTCCATTGCAGGGCACAATCACATACACACTCACACATTCATACACTACGGACACTTGAAACACGCCAATCAGCATAACATGCATGTCTTTGGACTGGGGGAGTAAACCGGAGTACCCGGAGGAAACCCCCGACACACGGGGAGAACATGCAAACTCCACACATACATTATTCCAAAAAGCAGTTTGAAATATTTATTAAGCATTATTTCACCAACCTGTTGAAGACAACTAAAATGTAATTTCACTTGGTCATCATGATTAGAATTTCTGTTAATGGGAGAGGTCACCCAAAATCAATTCTCATTAATTACTTCCTTATAAGGTCCCTTATGACTCATGACTTGTGTGGAGCATTCACATTTTTGATGCTTTGATAAGTTGAAAAATTCTTTTAAATTTATTTTTAAGGTATTAAGATGCCACTGAACATGTTTGGCCATGTGCATCATTATGCAGTAAGCAAAGGACTTTTTCCTGCTTTAACTGTCCATGTAAGATATAGAAGCCTATATGCACACTAACATTTTGAACTGTAGAATAGTGAATTGCCAGTAGTGTTTTATCGTCACTTTTTTTTTTTTTTTTTTGGTCTGGATACAACCACTATCAATTTTGCCTCACGGGACATTTACAAAATCTACTTGCTAGATTCTTTGTCCATTTACCAGGCACAGAACCAGAATTTGGACCCTCCACTGGCTGAGTTCTTCTCATCTGGTACCAGGAAGAAATCACACAGACATTCATTCAGTGAAATCTTTTTAGTTTAATGCTACAGAAAGCTGTGTGTGTGGATGTGAGAACTACTACAGGCATGAGAATAAGCCAGTGAAAACCATCCATTAATGTCATGAGAGAAGATTGCTTTGTATGGTCCATATTACTAATTAGTTTTGACAGGTCTAGGTCAAAGGTCATTAATCATTATGCTGAGTTGTAGATTAAAGATAATGTTACATGTGGTCTGCACTTATGTCATTATCTTGTTGCTAAGGTCATTACCAACTGTCATTTCCTTTTACACGTGAAAGTTAAAAATGGACAATGGTTTATATAATAAATGTTTGTTGCAATCTGTTGCATACACATTGGACTGAATATACCCCCTGACCAATCAAAATGAAAAATTGAAATGCTACATCCAGTAGGTGGAAGTATATACTGAATTATGTCCACCAGGCTGGAAATGGCCATCCAGGATTTCAAGGCACCTCCACCATGTATGGGTCAGGACTAGGTCCTTTCAAGGGTCTTTTTTTATAGAATGTCCTGTTCCATTCCTTAAACGGGGGGATGCTATTGCAAAACCAAATTTAAGAATGGTGGCTAAAGGTTTCGTAAGTGACATAGTGAACAACATTATGAGCAAGAAACATACTCTGAATCAAGATGGATCAGGCCTTGCATTTTTAAATTGCTCGACATGTGACTACAAAAAATTAAGGTTACTAAAATCAAGACCAGTGTCAAAAACACGTAGCAGATAGCAAACAGACATCCTTCCATCTCTCGAGACAGCAGCTGAACATTTTCTAACATCATGGCTTTCTTACAGGCTAGTCTAGAACTGGAGTTCTACATGGCTGGAAGTGAAAATTACCTTTTGAACAAAAAAAAAAAATTATATATATATATTTTTTTATACATCTGGCCTGTAAAATTGTGAACCCCGACGGTTCTGACATGGCTAACGATGAAAAGGTAGGGGTCGTTAAGTGCACCTAGGTGCACTTTTAACTAGGCCTGAAAAATTAGAAAAGTGCCCAAAAATACTGCCAGGCCTCCATGAAATCTTGACAAATTTTGTACAATGTTTAACGTGAATATTTATTCATTTATTCTTTTATTTCATGATTTTGAAAAGGTGCATCATTCCTGGAAGTACTGCAATACCAAGTCGATGCGTGGAGCGGACAGAGCAAGCCCCTCTTCCAGCTCCTCATGCTAAAAATCCATTTAATATAAAGTCCTCAAATGGAGATATTAAACTGACAAGAACAGATTTTTTTTTTAGTACAAAACTCAAGCATTCAAACAAATCCACAACACTATTCCTCCATCCATCCTTGCTCTCCGTTGTGTAAGTGTCCATAGTCCTTGACAGACCTACAAAACACACGCACACTCAAACCCACCCACCCCAACCACAAATAATTCCCCACAAACAATTACACATCTATTTACATTCAACACCACCAACACTTTTTTTTTCCTATTGCACAATAACATACTAAAGCACCTTAAACTAAACCCTCCACCACAATTTGCAACCAAAACCCTCTTCCCCTCCCACCCCCATAGACATTCACACATCACACAATTACACATACATATTTATAACTAAACCCATCACCACCACCATTTTCTTTTTTTTTACATACATGCATATACATATTCCCCTTAAACTAAACCCCTCACCTCCACTACCCACAACCCTAGACTATAGCACAACACACAATCACACCCAAATATTCGTTAATCCAAACCCACCACAGCCTTCAACAAAACCCCCTTTTCCCATCGAACAGACATAAGAGAGGTACATTCCATGTTATGTAACTTGGATTTTGACAGGTCTAGGTCAAAGGTCAGTCATAAATCAATGACAGGTAACAGGTTTATGAGGGGGGTAGGATATTAAAAATTAATAACTGTGACCGGTGTATGACAGTTGTATACCAGATGTAGGATAATAAACTTAATCCCCGTGACAATTGTAAGGGTTGTGTATAGGATAAAGTTAAATATCCCCATTTCCGATGGAGTCTGTATAAACGGATGTCATCCAGCTTCCTGAGACCATCTTCAATGAGAGATTCCCACACACAAATGCACATGCGTGCACATACGCAGATGTGATGACACGACAGGTGAAAGGATGTGTATAGGGTAATAAAGTTAAATATCCCCGGTTCTGTTGGAATTTGCATAAAAACAGATGTCACCGACATATACATACATTCCACCCCCACCCACCTTCCGGAGACCTGTATCAATGAGATATTCCCACACTCCCCAATTACGCACACACATACACGTGCATAAGCGCGCACACGCATACGGTCACACACACACACACACACACACACACACACCCAAAAATATGACGCGCGCACACATACACTCACCACACGAACACACACACGTGCATACGCGCACACACGCACACCTGGATACCAGCCAATTGCTGGCCTAGGTCATAGGCCTTTAAAAGTAGGTTTGCTTCGAGTTACTTCGAGAGATTGAAAAATCGACCAAGTTTCAGTGAAAACATGGCTGTTTGTCCTTTAGCACCCAAAAAAGCTCAAACTGTGTTGGGGAGAATAGAAGAAATGGCAGATCATGAAAAGATTCAATATTGGGTATTGACAAACGGATGCAATGCCGGATTTTTTTTTCGATGCTGAAAAAGGAACCGTTATGGTTTAAGTTCTCATTTCAGGGTCAGATCCACTTGACCCGCGCTACAGAGAGCGTAACTTTTAACGAGGTTGACTGGAAAAAGTTCAGAAAATGGTGCAAGGATTTTGACTACATTATTAGAATGAACTTCTTTTCCCCGGATGCATACAGACGTAAATGGAACAGTACCTCTCTGCAATGTAAATACCGCATCAGAGCAACAAATTTCTCCAAGAACCAGGTTTTGTTGCAATGTGCGGTTGTTTTTACTGGTGACGACGCACCCGAGAACAAGGAGAACTGTGAAGTGCTGTATCACCGAACCAGCTGGCAAGATCTGCAAAACTACTTTCAACAAATCGATGAATTGTTCCAAAAAAATGAGAGACAAAGAAATAGCTGATATAAGAGTAAGGCTAGATCTCTTCTGAGATTGTCAATATCTTGAGCAGAAACTCTCAATATAGATGTGGCTGATTTGCATATCGAGTCAATGTATTCTGAGCAATAACCAGCAATATGTCTAGTGAACTCACACCAGTTTTCTACAACTCTGGCGCTACCCAGGATGATGTGACCAGTTCTGGTTTTGAAGAAGATGAAAATCTAGGAAAAAGAAACCTGACCTATCTGTCAACGAATGATTAAGTCGACAGGTGTATAACCAACACCGTGCTAGCCGTCATACGTGCGGTTACGGGAGAACTGCTGGACAGAATTATCAACAAGATCTGAAGGACAACTGTCATGGCTGCGCGATCGATCATCCGGAAACGGTTCCGTACCACTTAAAGAAATCGTCTCTATCCTTGGGCATCATGCCATCTACACCAAAAAACATGGGGTCAGGATACAGACCTACATAATACTGATGTTCTACGGTGTTCCAGAAATGGGGGAAAATAGCCTTTCTTGCCGTCAGAAAATCCCATGGCTTTCGGTATGTTACTGAGTTTGATGGGCAAAAAACATAAACTGTCGCTGTATTTCTGGCTAAATGCGGTATCGGTGAAACACACACAATTTTATTGCTTTGCGCAATGATTTGGGGTGTGATTCCTTCCTTCACCAAATGGTTTAACAAGAGGTATGAATCAAAACCTCTAGCGTTATGCGCAATAAACGTATAACCGTGGTATGTATTACACCGAAACTTTTTAAAGAAGGCTCTGACTCAATCATCCCCTTCAGCCACCCACTCCTCTCCCATAAAATCGATACAGCATATAAAATTAGCTACGTGAGTTCCTGTTTCCTGCCTCGTCTCAAAATCATAAAACACGTAATCGGTATTTTTATGTTCTTTCCTAGCACGCTGTATAAAACCCTCTGTGTTCAATATCATAGTCAACTTTTTGGACGTGTGCACAAGTGCTTCTCACAATTAGGTTTCACGCATCACGCGATTACATTTACCGCAGTAGAACCCCATGTTGCACATTGAATATACACCTTTGCATGACTGAATCTTTACTTTATGCCTCTCGAAATAGTATCGCAATCTACATAGTCTCTGACACTCTGGGCATTCAGTTATTTTGTCTGAGTGCTTGTAACATTCGGGGTCGTGACAAACGTTGCAGCTATATTCGCATTTATGTTGCTATAAAACATTAAACCCCGAGTGACAGAAAGGACAAACATGACTCGTTCCTAAAAGACCGGTCATACTTTTAACCCCATAATAGTGCTAACCCTAGGATTGATTCTGGACTCTGATTTTCAAAGAACACTGGTAGGGCCGCTTTTAAAGACAGGACTGTGCGGGTGTGTGTAAATTACAAAGGAACAGTGCTGACCTATGACCTGGGCCTACCTTGTCTGTGTAACTAAGCGTGTAGGTGTGGAATGTCCGTTTGGGGGTGGGTTGCTTCCGTGTGCACGTGTGTGTGTGTGTGTGTATGAATTCCTTCTCCTGGTCAACACTCAGCAAGGCAAGAGGCAGACTACGCTCCCCCGCCCTTGTTAGTATGTCCTGGATCAGGCACAGATTCAGGGTGCACGTCCGCCCCGGCGCAGCCGGCTCTGAGGGACAGCACGAGGGGCTGGAGGACCCCCACCATTCTCCTCTGCTCCCATCGGCTGCTTCACCTGCACCACCGCCCCCTGTGGGGGCCGCCTCTCCTCCCCACCTTGGCCTTCCATCTCCCCGCCGAGCTCCCCGTCCTGGGAGAAGAGCGAAGCAAAGGTCCTCTTCCTCATAGTGCAGTCTCTGTAGAGGCGTTCCTCCTCTCCACAGAGACTACACTTTTTTGGAGCCGTGCACTTGAAGTCATGCACCTCTGACCCACAAAAGCGGCACTTTTTTGATGTGCAGGCGAATTTTGTGTGTCCAGCCGCCCCGCATTTCCAGCAGTTCACCGGCTGCCCAGGGTAGAACAAAAAGCCCCTAAGCAGCCCAATGGCGAAGTACCCCGGGGGCTGCAGCACCTTTCCAGGGGTTGTCGCTTCCGGGCAAAAATGCACCTTATATTTGCACCGCCCACTTCATATCCCAAATGCATTAGTTTTTCTCCTCCTTCAAACAAAATCGCTGTAAGACGTGCCTTATGTCAGACTCTTCCACAAAAGGATTGTACATGTGCACAGATACCGGAATGTCTTCCCACATATATAGTGCTCTCACCATAAGCCCATACAATGCGGGGTGCTGTGTGTTTTTCTCCCATGCTCTGACAAAATCCAGACAGGTTTTCATGTCGCCAAATGTCAAATCCATGAATCCAGTATGGGAAAAGTCTTGCAAGCACAAGATCACCGAGGCTTTCAGCATAGCAATACCCTGTATGATCTCCTTCATGACATGTTCAACAGTGAAGCTCCGCCCCTTCTCCAGATTTCCATCTTTCCTTTTCTCCAAACAAACTGAATTTTGTAGCCGTGCCACACGGACCTGCCCACTGCAATCTTCTTCTCCCTTCTCAATCAGCTACTTTTTTTTTCTTTTTATTACAAAAACCACACATTCAATACACTTATTTCCTCACACCACACTTATCCCACAAAGCCCAAAAACCGGCACACTAATCCACAAATCCCTTCACCCACACCTCCACTTCACCACTGTGCACCCCAACACCCCGTCTCACACGTATCCACCTCATTTTACAGTGCCTACCTCACTCCGACTCAATCCTCCCTTGTCCCTTTACCTCTCAGCAGTTCCATCCTGGCCATCTTTCCCAGAAAAGCCTGGAACAGATCTTGGCCCCAGCTGTAGCTTCCAGATACAGCCCATCCGCCTCCCCCCCACAACACCCGCTTAGCTACTGACACGACATCCCACTGCTGTCTATTGTTGCAAGCCCGTTTCCCATACAGCACCAACTCACGCTCTATCAGGGTCTTATCTCTCCCGGCCCACCATACCGCCACTTCTTTCCAGAAGCCAGCTACTACAGGGTACGCCCACAGTGCATGCCCTGTGTGCTCTTGCCCACCCCACCCCGTTGGGCACAGGGGCGTGTTACTTTGCCCATGGTTATATAGCCTCTCCCGTACAGGAAACCGCCCCATGGCCCCCTGCACTCTGTGATCTGGAACCACGGCATCCTCCAGGCACCATAGCAATCCCCGTACAATCTCCACCAATTCAATTTTCAATTCAATTTTATTTGTATAGCGCTTTTTACAATAGACATTGTCTCAAAGCAGCTTTAAAGGAATATAAACACAGTATACACAGGAATATAAACATAATATACGCACAGTAAAAGTGAGAAATTAATCCCAACTGAGCAAGACACTGAGTGGCGACAATGGCAAGGGAAAACTCCCTTGGTTGTTTAAGAGGAAGAAACCTTGAGAGGAACCAGACTCAGAAGGGAACCCATCCTCATCTGGGTAACAACAGATATTATTAAATAAGATAATTATGGATCTATATGTAATCTGTTTGGCTTTGAAAAGCCTTTGTCCCTGCAGTCTGGATTTGGAGTAGATGAGGGCTCCATCAGAAGTAGGACCTCCGAGACTGATCATGCAGGTCCGGAGAGCAGAAGGACCAGGATCTCCAACATCTCCATAAACTCATGTGTAGCTCGGCAGAAGGAGAGAGGGAGAGAAAGATTTGTTAAGACTGGGATTTAGCATGATGGAAAGTCTAGTCAGGGTAGGCTAGAGTGAATAAATACGTTTTAAGTCTAGACTTAAACACTGAGACTGTGTCTGAGTCCCGAACACTAAATGGAAGACTGTTCCATAACTGTGGAGCTTTATAAGTGAAAGCTCTTCCCCCTGCTGTATCCTTCGCTATTCGCGTTACAGTCAAATAACCTGCATCTGTGGATCTAAGTGGGCGAGGCGGATCATAGAAGACCAAAAGATCGCTTAAATACTGTGGTGCGAGATCTTTCAGTGCTTTATAGGTTAATAATAGTATTTTAAAATCTATGCGAGATTTAACTGGGAGCCAATGCAGTGTGGATAAGATCAGGGTGATTTGGTCTTATTTCTTGGTTCTAGTTAGAACCCTAGCAGCTGCAT
>JAFFST010048839.1:0-22354 GCA_022414735.1 Noturus placidus | reverse complement strand
GAAGTGCATCATCATTGTCTTCGGCAGATTGAATTTCTTCAACTGCCGCAGGAAGTACATCTTCTGTTGTTCTTTCTTGATTAGGGCACTGATGTTCAGCTCCCACTTAAGATCCTGGGAGATGATGGTGCCCAAGTAGTGGAAAGACTCCACAATGTCGATTGTGGAACCACAGAGGGTAATGTGGGCCAATGGCGGTGCAGACCTCCTAAAGTCCACTACCATCTCCACTGTTTTAGAAGAGTTGAGCTCTAAATTGTTCTGAGTACACCAGGTTACAAGATGGTCAGCCTCCCTCCTATGGTCAGATTCGTCTCCATTGGAGATGAGTCCGATAAGGGTGATGTCATCCGCAAACTTCAGGAGCTTGACAGACTGGTGACTGGATCTGCAACTGTTAGTGTACAGGGCAAAGAGCATGGGGGAAAGAACACAGCCCTGACGGGATCCAGTGCTAATGCTTAGAGAGTCAGAGATGTGTTTCCCCAGCTTCACATGCTGCTTCCTGTCAGACAGAAAGTCCGTGATCCACCTGCAGGTGGAGACAGGTACGCCTAGCTGGGTGAGATTCTCATGAAGCAGAGCCGGGATGATGGTATTGAAGGCAGAGCTGAAGTCCACAAACAGTATCCTGGCGTATGTTCCTGCAGAGTCCAGGTGCCGGAGGATGTAGTGGAGGGCCAGGTTAACTGCATCGTCTGCATACCTATTGGCTCTGTAGGCAAATTACAGCAGATCCAGGAGGGGGTCGGTGAAGGCTTTAAGGTGTGAAAGCACAAGGTGCTCAAAGGACTTCATGACCACAGAAGTCAGAGTGACAGGTCTATAGTCTTTAAGTCCTACGGTCCTTGGCTTCTTAGGGACAGGGATGATGGTTGAGGTCTTGAAGCAGGATGGCACATGGAATGTCTCCAGTGAGGTGTTAAAAATGTCTGTGAACACTGGAGACAGCTGATCAGCACAGTGCTTCAAGCTAGATGGGGAGACAGCATCCAGTCCAGCAGCTTTAGGGGGATTCAGACTTTTAAAAAGTCTGTTGACATCCCTCTCGTGGATTGAAAGAGCCATCACTGGAGTGGTTGAATGGGTGGAAGTAATGTGCTGTGTCTGTAGGGAGGTGTCGTGGGGGATGGTGTCATGGAGGATGGTGTCAGGACTGTTCTTTTGTCTTTCAAAATGACAGTAGAACTTGTTCAGGTCGTTGGCTAGGTGTCGGTCGTTGAAGGAGTGGGGGGGTTTAGACACATGGTTGGTGATTTTGTCTAAGTCCTTTCCAAACAGTCGCAGAGTCGTTAGCAGAGAACTGGTGTTGGAGCTTCTCTGAGTACCATCGTTTAGCCTCCTTCACTGCCTTGCTAAACTTGTATTTCGACTCTTTGAATCTGCCTTTGTCCCCACTCCTGAACGCTTCTTCCTTGTCCAGTCTCAACCTTCTGAGTTTGGCTGTATAACCAGGGTTTGTCATTGTTGTAACTCAACCTGGTGCTTGATGGAACACAGCAACCCTCACAGAAGCTGATATGACATCACAGCCTCTGTGTACTCATCCAGGTTGTTGGTAGCAGACCTGAACACATCCCAGTCAGTACAGTCCAAACACATCTGTAGATCCTCCACAGCCTCACTGGTCCACCTCCTAGATGTCCTTACTACAGGTTTGCAGAGTTTTAATTTCTGCCTGTAGGCGGGGATCAGGTGTACCATCACATGGTCAGAGAGTCCCAGTGCAGCACGGGGGACAGCGTGATAAGCATCCCTGACTGTGGTGTAACAGTGATCCAGAATGTTCTCCCCTCTGGTCGGGCATTTAATATGCTGTCTGTATTTTGGTAATTCGTGAGTGAGGTTTCCTTTATTAAAGTCACCAAGGACAATAACTAGGGAGTCCGGGTTGGTTCTCTCCACACACAGTATCTGGTCGGCGAGCATGCGCTGTGCGTCCTGCACGTTGGCCTGCTGTGAGATGTAAACACCGACCAGAATGAATGAAGCGAACGGGGTGAATAAAAAGGCTTGCAGTTTATAATGAAATATTCCAGGTTAGGAGAACAGTGCTTCTGGAACACTGTCACGTCGCTGCACCAGCTGCTGTTTATGTAGAAACAGATTCCTCCGCCTTTAGTTTTTCCGGAGAGTTCCGTGTCTTTGTCCGTTCTGAAAAGCTGGAAGCCCACAAGCTGCAGCGCAGAGTCCGGTATTAATCCACAGAGCCACATCTCCGTGAAGCACAAAACAGCAGACAAATAAAAATCCTTGTTTCTCACCAACAGCAGCTGGAATTCCTCCAGTTTGTTGGGCAGTGAGCGAACGTTGGAGAGAAATATTCCCGGTAACGGTGTGCGTAAGCCTCGCTGGCGAAGACGCACAAGCGCACCGGCCCATTTCCCCCTCCTACGGCGCTTCGCTGCGTGAGCAAAGGTGAGCGCATCTTTGACTAAAATGTAAAATTTCCAGAGAAGGAAGAAGAAAAGTAGGAAATAAGTCTGATGGTGTCGTTCCTCTTAGGTTCACGAGCTCTTCACTGGTGAATGAGATACGGGTACCATCGCAAGAAACAGAGTTAAAACACAAAACAAGACAAAATAACACGCGCCAACACACCATGTCAGCCTTCTGCAGCGCCATCTTGGTGATATATAAGTTATATCACCAAGGTGGCTACATAAGTTATTTTTGTATAAAGAATTTCGAATGAATTAAATTTATTGCTAGGTTTATGTGACCCATAGATTTTGACTATGGATGAGTGCGACACCTCCTCCTCTACCAGTTAAACGAGGCTGGTGTACATACAGTACAACCGCTCCAATGCACTCGTCCTTCATCAGGATCCTGGATACCTGCAGAGACATCAAGGACACGAGCACCAGAGAAACAGTGAGTGTGGACATTCCGTACGATGGAGTCCCCGACGATCACGGTGTTTGGTCTGGTCTGACTGAGAGGGGCGAAGCGGTTCTGCATTGGGATCAGCTCGCAGCGAGTCCTCCTCTGCACTCAGAACAGAGGAAATAATAGACATATTAAACGTGGGAAAATAAACAAGGCTAGTGGCGGGTAATGCTAGTGAATGTAAATGAGGCTAGTGGTGGCTAATACTAGCGAGCTATAAGCTAGTCACGGATGTTACAATTGTTAAAATAGCTTCCGGGCGAAAGCACACCATGTATTTCCGGCGGCCATTCCAGATCCCAAAAGCGTTGTTGAGGTTTTGGCTGCCTTCCACCTTCAGGCAAAATCTCCGCAAGAATTGGTGAATGTCGCTCTCCTCGACGAAGGGGTTGTAGATGTGGATGGTTACCAGGACATCCTCCCACATGTACAGTGCCCTCATCACCAGTCCCTGCAGGGCCTGGTGCCGTGCATTCGACTCCCACGCCGCCACAAAGCCCAGGCAAGTTGACATATCCCCGATGTCCATGAAGCCGGCGTGAGAAATCCTGCAGGAACAAGATGGAAGATGCCTGCAGCTTCGCCATTCCTTGCAGAATTTCCTTTCACCACACTCTGAAATGTGAAGATCCGCCCCTGCTCCTTGCTCATCTCCTTCAATTCAATTCTCACAGAATTACGCAGCCGCGCCACTCGGACCGGCCCACTTTTGTCTGCTCCTGCCATCTTGGAAGAGTTTTTTATTTTCTCTTTTATTACAAAAGCATAGAAAACTCAAGCATTACACACAAGCATTTAAACTAGCGTGCAAACAAACAAAATCAGCAAAAGCATAGAAAACTCAAGCCTCACACACAAGCATTTAAACTAGCGTGTCAACAAACAAAATCAGCAAAAGCACCACCACCAACACCACATCTTTTTCCAGTTCTGACATTTCCCACAGTCCACACAATCATACACAACACCCCCCTTAATCAAAACCCGCCCACCAACTCCCCAGGTATGCACACAATCGTCCCTGCCCTCTTAAATTCATCCCCCACTAGCTGGAACCTCTTGTCCCGCCACCACACACTCCGCTCCTGTTCATCCAGCTGATTGAACGCTGCCACCCACTCCTCACAACTCAGCTTCGGCCTCTTCCCAAACAGACGGTTCATTCTAGTCAACGTACTCTCCGGCACCTCACCCGCCACCCCGCTCGGAGCATACCCCTCCCCCTCCCCACCCCTCTGTTCCCCCGGTGCAGAGTCCACTGAACCCAAAACGTCCATTTCCCCCACCACCGCACCTTCACTGCAGTCCTCCACCACTTCCTTCACATTGCTGCAGCTGCCATAGCTGCTGCCGCTCCCATCCTCCTCCTCACTCTCCCTCACCCTCTTCCGCTCCTGCAGCGGCTGCAGCGTCTCCCCTCCCGAACCACCCTCCTGGCCCACAGTCCCTACAGAAGTTGGGGGGGCCCCCTCCCCTGTCCACATTTCTCATACCTGTCGTCACAGTCACCAAGCATTCCTCCTCCCATCCAGGATAAGGAGGCAACACAGGGGATGGGGTTCCCCCCCCGTCGGGCGCCCCGCCCCGGAGGGCGGGATGGGGTCCCCCCCCTCCGTTGGGCGCCCCGTCCCGGAGGGCCTCGGCGAAAGTCTTCTACTGCCACAGAGGGCAACTTCTGAAGAGGTGGTCTACACCCCCGCAGAGGCTGCACCTCTTCGGAACCACACACTGTGCCGCCACATGCCCCTCCCCACCACAGTTCCTGCATTTCACCCCTGTACAGACCTCCTTCGTGTGGCCCAGAGACCCACACCGCCGACAGTAGACAGGCTGGCCTGGATAGTGCAAAAATCCCTTGTGCGGTCCTCAAGCGAAGCTGCCGGGAGGATGGCACAGCCCACCGGGGGCCCCAGAATCCGCCCTCAGCCGCACCATGAACCTCCGCCGTCCCGTCCAGATGCCAAAGCGATCCACCATTTTCTCCCCTGCCGACACACTGGAGCAGTATCGCTCCAGAAACGCCCTGATGTCCTCCTCCACCACGAACGGGTTGTACATGTGCACCACCAAAGGCACCTCCTCCTGAGCAAAAAGCCAGTTCAACCGCAGTCCCTCCAAAGCAGGACTCCCAGAATTACCGCAGCACTTGTCATAGAAGTCCGTGCACTGCCTCAGTGAAACCATCGTGACGTTCACAAATCCCATCGGCAAAAAATCCTGAAGGCAGAAAACCGTCGATAAATCCACCGCACATAATTCCTAAAGAATTTCCAAGACGACCCACTCACTCCCAAAGCACTGTAGCACTGCCTCTGCTGCATTGTTCATCACCTCCACTCGAACCGTATTCCTATGCCACGCCCCCTGGGCCGGCCTCCGTTGCTCGCCACCTGCCATCTTCCAAAATATCCACTTTTTCTTTCGAAAAAATTTTATTGTCACTTATTTCCAAACATTCATAACTTATGCCAGATTTTGTTTGTCTTTACAAAACATTTTTCTTTATTTTAACACCAGGCTAAAAGAATAAATAAATAAATAAAATCCTAGTGCATATGACTCTTTGTCTAAAAGAGGTAAAAATAAGAGTCCATAAAAAGAGTTGTAAAAGTTGCATAAGAAAAGGTGAATGTAAGAATCCATAAAAGACAAGAAAAAAAATTGATAACAAAATTAAAATAGATCAATACGTACCTAAATAGTCAATAAAATTTTACATACATCTGAATAAACACATCATATTCTTTTACAACCATAACAAATTTGTTTAAACTTGTTCAAATAGTCAATAAATAAAACATATAAAACCCCTATGAATACACCCTATTTTTTTCCTTTAAAGACTACTTCAAATTTGTTTAAAAAAAATCTCAAAACACAAAGTTAAAAAAACCTGTAACTTTTAAAAGCTCATCAAAACATTTTAAAGAAGCACGTGCAAATCTATATTTAAAACCAAATAAATAAATTGAGATCCACTAAAGTGTTTTCTCCTCTTTCTCTTCTTCAGGATTGGGTGAGAGTCCCTACCAAATGGGCTCATCACACTACCCTACAGCCACAGGCCAAGGCCTGCCACTTCCGGTGCCCAGCGGAGATCCTCTACCCTCCGGTTCGCTGCTCCCATAGCCTTTACAGGTGAGGGTGCATCTACGAAGGGTCAGGGGCGGCCGGGACCTTTTCTTGTGTGACCTCGGCCCCCACCTCCGACTGACGACGCGTGGTACCCCTGCAGCGTAGACTTCACCATCTGCTCGCTCACGTGGAGGGGGACCGTCACGCGTTTCCCCACCAGCAGGATTCTGGTAGTCCAGATGGCATCCTTTACTGTGTTTAGGGTCAGCCAGAGGGTGGTGAAACCCTGCGTTGTCAAGCCTTTCGCTCCACGGCCGACCCCAAGGATGGCGAGCTTGTAGTCCATCTGGACCCCACCTGATGGCAGGCACGGGAAATACAGGGGGCCAGTAATGGTCCACTGGTCCCGCGCCGCACTGCACTCCCATAGCGTGTGCCGCACCGTCTCCAGCATATTGCATCCGGGACGCGGGCAGGTAGGGTTGGCGCCCATACCACGGGAGTGCATGACCGGCCTGACCGGGAGGATCTCATGAGCCACCATTCATGACAAGTCCTTGTGCCTGTTCTGAAGGGCAGTGTGGGCCGCGTTCCTCCATACTTGTTTGGCCTCATTGAGTGTAATGCCAGGGACTCGACTCACAGGTTCCTGATCCTGAATAAGAGAAAGAAAAGACCTGTGGTTACACAACACATCAACATCTTCTTTTTCTAAAAGATTTTTCTTTAAAAATTTCTTAATAAAATCATGTTCTCTGGACCATTTAAAAGACACAGGTAATCTCAAATCAACAGGTAAAATCTTTAGGCTACGTAAGTAGGACATCATCCAGAAACGGGTCATGGCTGTTGTCTTGCCACTTCCGGATGGGTTCACGGCATAACTGACGTGTAGAGCGGCAAAACAACACCGTAGGAAAAGGTGAGGGTCCGGGAGGCCTTTTCCACCATTTTCTTCTCTCTTCTTCACAACCTCCCTCTTAACTCTTTCCCACCTGGACCCCCAGAAGAAATAAAACACCGCTCTCTCTACACCTAAAAGAAAAGATCTTGGGGGACTAAAAACAGAACACACGAGAAGCATTAAGGGTAAAATTACAGCTTTGAAAATTAAAACTTTGCCTTCAAAAGTCAGCTTTCTTAGTCCCCAGAATCCCAATTTCTGCCTAACTTTTCCTAACACCTCAGTCCAGTTACCTCGTCCTCCACCCTCTTTGTCAAATTTGACCCCTAAAATTTGAACGTCAGTCTTTAAAATCAATTCCAGTCCACCCATGTCCACATTACCCCACGGCCCGAACAGCTGGGCCAGAGGCCTGACCGTACCAGTCAGTCAAGTCCATCGCTCTCCGTATAGATACAAAGTCAGGTTATGTTGTCCATATATAAAACACATGTTGCGGTCTGTCCACTAGCCCCAGGCAGTTCTAGTCCTTTGATCCATTTATCCCTTCTCAAGATTTGCGCCAGTGGTTCTATACAGGCCACATACAGGAGGGGGGATAACGGACACCTCTGACGGACGCCACTGCGGATATTTACCGCTCTAGAAACATGCCCATTTACCAATATTCTGCTAACAATGCCTTTGTATAGCAATCCCACCTACGCTATAAACCTATCCGGAAACCCCCTTTTGGCCAGTACCTGGAACAAGAACTGGTGCGAGACTCGATCGAATGCTTTTTCAAAGTCTAAATTTAGAACTGCTAGACAAATGTTTGTCTCTCGCATAACAGATGACGTCTCTAATCAGTACTAGGCTGTCGGTGATCTTCCTCCCTGGTACAGCACATGCTTGATCCGGGTGGATCACGTCCTCTAAAACCGTCGACATGCGTATAGCTAAGATCTTACTAAAAAGTTTACAATCAAAATTTAAAAGCGTGATCGGTCTCCAGTTTTTGAGGTTAGTCTTGTCTCCTTTTTTGTATAAGAGTGTCACTGTCCCTGTTCTAAAGCTATCTAGAAGTCTGTCCAAAGTCTCAAATTCTTTAAAAACAGCAAACAAGTCATGTACTAAAATATCCCAAAACGTTAAATAAAATTCTAAGGGAAGTCCATCCATTCCTGGGGACTTCCCTCTTTTAAAACCTTTAAGAGAATTTTGCATTTCTAAAATCGTAAAGTCCTGGGATAAAAGCACTGCATTACTACTTACCTTGCTGTTTAAAAAGGCTAAAACTTCTTCCAGGGTACCATTGTGTACATGTTTTTCTTCGTATAAGTCACTGCAAAATTTTTCCACTCCCTCTAAAATCCCCTCTGTTGTTTTTTGTTCCCTCCCTCCATTTTTTACAGTGGTTATAACATTTCCCTTAGACACAAATTTTTTTTAAAAAAAAGAACCTTGTACACTTCTCTCCTTCGTAGCATGACCCCCTTACTTTGTATTTCTGATAAAACCCGCATTTCCGCTTTTACTTCTTTAATTTCATTTGTAAAATCTATCCCACAGTTAAAAAGGTTAAAATATCTCTGCAATCTTTTTTGCAGTCCCATCATGCGCCATTTCCCTCTGTTTTTTCTTTCTTTTCCCTTCTTAAATTGTTTCGTCCTTTCTTTCACCATCTCCCACCACTGTGCTCGTGTCTCAAAAAAGTTCTGGAGGGTCTGCCATTGACTGAACTGCTCTCTATATTCCCTGACCATTTCCTCGTCCTCTAACATGGAGCAGTTCAACCTCCACAGCCCTCCTCCTACTGTCACACCAGTGGACAGTGAAAAGGTGCAGGAGAGAATCATGTGATCTGAAAAGAAAATGGGGGTCAATGTAGCATCAGTCAGCGGGCAGTCCCTTGTAAAAATATAGTCGATCCGAGAGGCTCTGGTACCATCACCACTGAACCAGGTGAAGCCCTCCTCTCTTTGATGCATGGCTCTAAAACAGTCGACTATGTTAAAATCTTTAACTAAACCCTGAAGTAACATTGAAGTCTTATCTAATTTACATTCCCCTGCTGCCCTTTTATTATCTTTCATTGTTAAAATACAGTTCAATTCCCCCGCTACAATTAAAGGCACCCTTGCCAGCATGTGGGACTACAGGTCTTCTAAAAGTTTGTATCTTTAATTTTTTTTCCGTAAAACCATATACGTTAAGAATAGTAAAATCCCTATCTAAAAAGGTCAGATTGACTAAAATTGCCCGGCCATTCCTCACCACAGTGCTTCCCTTCACCACAACATTAGGGTTTTTTTATTAAAACTGCCACTCCATCCGACTTATTAAAATTGCAACCGCTCCACAAGGAGGGTCCCAGGGTCCACAGCTCCTCCCATTTCCTGTAAGAGCCTAAAAAGGGCAAATCACACTCTTGCAATAAAATCACATCTGACTTAAAAAATTTTAAAAGGGATAAAATACTCTGGGCTCTTAGGATAGACCTCACACTCCTTACATTTATTGTTGAGACTGTGAGAATCATGAGCCGTATGGTTAGAAAAAAATAAAAAACCAGTTTTTTAAGAAGACATGCAGAGACACAGTTAAAATTTATTTAAGGACATATTTCCTGTGACTCTTGCTCTTCTTTTATCCCACTGGGCCCGGGATCAGGAGAGCAAGTGTCCGCCTCCTCACGGGCCACAGAGGTATCCTCTTGTGGCCCCTTTGGTGACAATGTTCTTAGCTGAAAGTGCAGAAAAGAAACCTCATTTGGGGACACCTGAGGGCCATAAACGGTTCAGGTCTTCCAAAGAAGAACTGTCCTGCTGATGCTCTGCCCTCAGTTTTTTTCCCACTGTCACAGACAGAGGAGATCCCGCAGGTCTTTTCTGCACCTGAGCATTTGGGAGTGGACTGTCAAGTGTACTCATCAGATTCCGCTCTGATTTCTGACAGTCTTCATTGACTAAACTGTCTCTTCCTCTCCCCCTTCCCTGTCCTACATTTTCCGGTGGGGGGGGGTTTCCTCCCTCTAGTTTTCTGACTCCGCCCCTATGGCCGCTACGGCCACCCCATTTTCCTGCTCCCGCCAAAACCTCTGCCTCCTTCTCCTTTGTTTGTTCACTAGTTTGCTTCATTAGTGGGCGGCCATTTTGTTACCCTTTAATTTGTTGGCAAAACTCTTTGGGCAGTCTCTGTAGAGATGGTTTGATTCTCCACACAGATTGCACCGTCTGCCAATGGTACAGTCTTCAAAGACGTGTCCAATTTCTCTGCATTTCAGACATATTATTTCTTGACATGTTTTGGCTACATGTCCCATCCTCCCGCACTTGCGACACAATTTAGGCATACCTTGATGGTGAATGTAGCCCCTGTTCTCTCCCAACACAATCATGGAAGGCAGGTGTCTCAGGCCTTGGTAGCCACCAGCGTCCTCCCATTGTTTAATGGGGAGCCGCCAGGAGCAATTCCAAATGCCATCCTCATCCAAGACCTTGACTGGTTGTCCTCGAACAGTGCAAAATCTCCCCAGCCAGACACAAATGTCATCCCCACTCACCGTTTCATTGAACATTCTAACAATCACTGTTTTAAGCGAGTTATCAGAAAATTTCTCCACGGTAAACATGGAGAACTGGGTTTTGCAGCCATTTTTAAAGCAAACATCAAAACCCTTGTTTAGGGGCAGAGTCACCAGGCAGTTCAATTCTTCGAGTTTAAATTTCAGAGCTTTTTGGATTAGCTTCCTGGAGAAATCCAGACGTGAAATCCCAGGAAGCATTCCATCTGTTTCTTTAAATAAAAAGCGCACGCTGTGGTGCCTCCTCATGCCGGCACGAGCAGCCGACATTCTGGAGGCACCAACAGCCTAATAAATAAATAAATAACTAGCTAAATAAATGAATAAATAAATAAATAATTTAAAAAACAAAGGAGTGAGCGGTTGAAGATGGATGGATGGATGGTACCACCACCACACCGCAGTAAAAGTTAAAATGGAAAATAAATCTGTACTTACCCGTCCATTGGTCCACTGGATTGCTGTTTCCGTCCTTGTCCAACTGAATAAGGCTCCGCACAAATTTTCTCTGACAGGTTTTGTCCAAAGCCATAGAAAGATTAAGGACAACGGCCAGCAAAGAGTTGATCTTTTTTCTTTTGAATTTTATTACAAAACATATGAAACACCAACCTTACACCCATGCAATTAAACCATCATACAAAAAAACTAAATCAGTAAAGCACAGAAGATCCATAAGGCCACACAAGCGGTTTAACTAACATGCAATCAGAACAAAAGTCATCAAAAACATAACACTTATGCACAACACATAAGGAAACTCAAAACTTTACACACAGGCATTTAAACTAGCGTGCAAACAAACAAAACCAGCAAAACACCACCACCAACAGCCCATCCTTTACAAGTACTGACATTCCCCACAGCCCACACACTCATACATGACACCACCTTTAACCCGAACCTTCCACCTCCTTCCACGACACTTCTATAACCATCCCTGCCTTCTTAAATCCCTCCCCCACTAGCTGGAACCTCCTGTCCCGCCACCACACCATCCGCCCCTGTCCATCCAGCCGATTGAACACTGACACCCACTCCTCACAACTCAACTTCGGCCTCGCCCACAACAGACGGTTCAGTTGTGCCGCACTCTCCGGCAGCTCACCCGCCCCCTCCCTCTGGGCCTTCGCCCACCCTCCCCATCCGTCCCCTCCACCCGCACAGAGTCCCTCGAACCCGAATTGACCATGCCCCCCACCACCGCTCCTTCACTTCGGTCCTCCACCACTTCCTTCACATCGCTGCAGCTGCCATAGCTGCTGCCGCTCTCCTCCTCCTCACTCTCCCTCGCCCTCTTTCGTTCCGGCAGCAGCTGCACCATTTCCACTTCCGAGTCATCCTCCCCACCCACAGTCCCTACAGGATTCAGGGGGAGAGCCCCCCTTCCCCTGCCCACAGTTCTTATACCCATCACAGTCTGAAAATGTTCATCTTCCCATCCAGGATAAGGAGGCGCGACAGGGGGTGTGGTTTCCCCACCCTCCTTATCCGTCACCACCGGCAGCGCCAGCCGCTCTGTCCGTAAAATGTCCGCATAAGTCTTTTTACGCTCCTTGCAGTCTCTGTACAAATGTGCAGTACTTCCACACAAACTACAAGTCTTTGGAGCTGTGCACTGCGCTGCCACATGTCCATTCCCTCCACAGTTCCTACAGCTCACCCCCATGCACACCTCCTTGGTATGACCCAAAGCACCGCACCGCCGACAATACACAGGCTGCCCTGGGTAATGCAAATAGCCCTTGTGTGGGCCCAATGCAAAGCTACTGGGAGGATGGCACAAACCCCCGCTGAAATTCCATCGGAGGCCTAGACAGCTGGTCTAGGGTAGGTTGGCTTGTGCCGCCCCCTTACACCTGCATAGCCTTGATAGCTACAGAGGTAGGATTGGTCTAGAGCTGGAAGTGGGCTGTCGTTTGTATTAAAACCTGTTAAGTCCCCTCCTTTTTTCATTTAAGTACATCTGAAACCTTTTAACCTGAAAGTCCCAAGGTGTCCCAGAGGTCTGAACATGATTTGGGCCTGGAAGTTATGAGGCGCATGCTGACTTTAACAAGGGGAGGAGTGCTTAAGTGTGCGGCATGGCTGGTGCGCCTGGTGATATACCCACTCTAGGGCTGTGTTATTCAGGGGCCTTTCCTTGAATTTCTGCCCAGGCTAAGAGCTCTTTCACTGGGTATGCATGTGCCATGAGTGTGCCTGTATTAATCAGGGGCCTTTCCTTGAATTTCTCTCCATGTGAAGTGTTTTCTTTCTGGGCATGCATGTGCCATGAGTGGGCCTGTATTAATCAGGGGCCTTTCCTTGAATTTCTCCCCATGTGAAGTGCTTTCTTTCTGGGCAAGCATGTGTTGTGAGTGTGCCTGTATAATTCAGGGGCCTTTCCTTGAATTTCTCCCCATGTGAAGTGCTTTCTTTCTGGGCAAGCATGTGCTCTGAGTGGGCCTGTATATTTCCAGGGGCTTTCCCCAGAATGTCTCGCCAGGCTAATGGCTCTTTCACTGGGCATGCATGTGCTATGAGTGGGCCTGTATTTCTCAGGGGCTTTTCCTGGAATTTTCTTCAGGCCTCCATGAAAACTTATCCGGGTTAGGTGCACTTCATTTGGGCATGAAAAATGAGAAAAGTGGGCAAAAATACTTCCAGGCCTCCATGAAATGTTAGCCACATTAGGTGCACTTTATTTGGGCATGGGAAAATGAGAAAAGTGCCTAGAAATACTACCAGGCCTCCATGAAATCTTGCCCACGTTAAATGCACTTGAACTAGGCCTGAAAAATGAGAAAAATTGGTAAAAATACTGCCAGGCCTCCGTGAAACCTTACCCACGTTAGGTGCACTTGAACTAGGCATTTATTTCTTTTTAAGTACCATATGTCATTTTGTTTGTGTTCTCCTTCTTCTAACCCTACTTTGTGTATTAAAAACCTATTAGGTCCCCTCCCTTTTCCCATTTCGCGTACATCTGAAACCCTTACGGTTGACCCCTTGTCCAATTTCGTACAATGTTTAACGTGAATATTGATTTCCTCTTTCTTTTATTTCACGATTTTGAAAAGGTGCACCATTACTGGAAGTACTGCAATACCAGGTTGATGCATGGAGCGGCCAGAGCAAGCCCCTCTTCCAGCTCCTCACACTAAAAATCCATTTAATATAAAGTCCTCGAATGGAGGACGAAATCAGATATTAAACTGACAACAACAGAGATTTTTTTTTTAATTTTATTACAAAACTCAAGCATTCAAACAAACAAAACAACAACACTATTCCTCCATCCATCCTTGCTCTCCGTCATGTAAGTGTCCATAGATGCACACATACACATGTACACACACACACTCAAAACCTCAACCCTTACCCCCAACCACAAACAATTACACATCTATTTACAGTCAACAAACACAATCACCACAGTTTTTTTTTTCTTTTGGGGGGTGGGGTTGTTCTTGGACAATAACATACTAAAACACCTTAAATTAAACCACCACCTCCACCACAATTTGCAACAAAAACCCCCTTTCCCCTCCCACCCCCATAAATATTCACAGATTACACAATTACCTACAACTTTATGTTAAGCTAAACCCACCACCCCTCCACAGCTTTCAACAAAAAACCTATTTTTCCCTCGAACAGACAAAACTGAAAACAAAAAAGGCCATCCTGCAACCTGATAGACTCCCACAGATCCGACTGCAGTCGCCCAGGGGCCTCCCTCTCACCACGCCACCGGAAGGACACTGAGTTCCCAACAGGGCACCCACAACACACCTAGGCCGCCTTCCAGACACTCTGAGTACTGGCCCATGGCTTGCGCCATCCGCTTATAGTGCCAAGGTCGTTCAGAGGTCCAGGGGCTAGATAACCCCAAGGGAGCTAAGCTGCTCAAGGGGAAACTGAGCCAATACCTAGCGAAACATGCCGCCAGGTGCACCGGCGGGTAAATGACTAGCTCGGCGTGGAACGCTATGAGCATCGCCATTGCCTTCCAGAGGAGGTTGCGCATCCCTCTACCCCCTTGCCTTACAAGCTGGCACAACAGAGCCCTCTGCACGAATTTGGTCCTCCTTCCTCAAATGAAACAGAAGGCTGCGCTTTCCACTCTGTTCCGCCCCCCGCAAGGGGGCACGGAAACACCTTAGCGATATGCACCAGCCTGGACAGAATGTCCGTTCTGATGACCAGCACATGTCCACTCACTGACAGCCTTCTTGTTTCCCACCAAGCCAGGTGCTGCCGCACCTTCTTTAAAACGGCCGCCCAATTTCGAGCGCTGCTGGCCGAGTGAAAAAATTGGACACCTAAAACTTTTAGGCCATCCGGGCTTGTGGAGTAGCTCCCCCACACGCCCACCCTTCCCCGCATGGCATTATGCTGGTCTTCTCGGAGTTGACTTGGGCTCCAGAAGCCCTGCAATACGCGGACAGGTGGGACTCCACTCTACGGAGATCTCCCTCCTCTGTTAAGAAGAGGGTCAGATCATCAGCGTAGGCAGAGACCAGGGCCTGAAGCCACCCCACCCGGACATGGAACCCAGCCAAGTTAGGGTCCGCTCGTAAGCTCGCCACTAACTGCTCGATTGCCAGTACATACAGTAGCAGGGAGAGCGGACATCACTGCCTCACCCCACCTGCCTGCCTCACCTACCTGGACAGGAATCTGTGGATGGAGATCCTGCTGCCCACCTCCGTGTACAGCAGGTGCACCAGGTCAACGAATCCCGGACCGAAGCCCAACCTCCTGAGCACCAAGAAGAGAAACGCGTGGCCCACCCAATCGAATGCCTTCTCCTGGTCCACACTCAGCAAGGCCATAGGCAACCTACGCTCCTCTGCCCTTGCTAGTATGTCCCGAATCAAGCACAGATTCAGGGTGCACGTCCACCCTGGTTCTCCACTCGTCTCGTCTGGGTGGTTGACCAGGCCCATCACCTTGCCCAACCTCAATGTGACTGCCTTCGCGAGAATCTTATAATCAGCGTTCAGGAGAGTGATGGGTCTCCAGTTTGCCAGATCGGTCTTCTCCACCTTCTTGTACAGCAGGGAGCCACACCCCACCCTCATCAAGGGGGTGAGCCATTCCCGCTGCACACTCTCTGAGACCACCTCCAGCAAAACTGGTCCCGTCGCTCCCCAGAAGGCCACGTAGACCTCCACCGGCAGACCATCAAGTCCCAGATCCGAACCCCTTTTCAGGGAGTGCATGGCCTCCTCCAGCTCCTGGAGCAAGAAACCCACCTCCAGGCCTGTGCGCTCCCCTTCCGGGAGCTCAGCCATCAGGCTTCGAATCCTGTCCTCCAATTCCTTCCCTTCCAGGCCTCTCTTACAGAAAAGCGCCTTGTAAAACTCTGCTGATGCCTCTACCATGGCGGAGGTCGAGCTCACCACACCTCCCTTATACCTCAATCCATCGATGCAAGACCTACGTTGCCGGTCCCGCACCGATTGGAAGAAGTACCGGGAAGGGTGCTCTCCCTCCACCATCTCCCATGCCCCGGCCAGGATCGAGAAGGCTTTGGCCCGTCTTTCAAAGAAAGACCTAATCTGGGCCTTCGCCTTCTCGAACCTGTCCCACTCTACTGCTAGCCTCAACACATCCTTGAGCCCACACTTTGCAGCTCTTCTGTAGCAGCCTGGATCACCTCCCACTCCAACCTGACCGCGTCCCTCGCCCACCCCTTACAGAACGTGGCCACGCACCCTTTTACCCATTCCCGCCCTCAGGGCTCTCCAGCCCCTGAAAGCATCATGAAAAGCCTCGCAGAAGTACTCGTCCTGCAAAAGGCTAGAGTCAAAATGCCAGTAACCCCTGCCTCTGCTCTTCCCCTTTAGGACCACTGTGACCCCAATCATTGTGTGGTCGGAGATACATGTGGGGAGATTTGCCCATCCACTTACCTCCTGCCCTCTGGGTGTGAACGAGTAGTCTAGCCTGGACCGATGCGCCTGGGAATTGCCCAACGTGAAGCCCGGTGACCCTGGACCCGCTACCCTACCTGTGTCCACCAAATGGAAGGCATTACACAGGGACCACAGCTCCAACACCCCTTCCACTACTACGGCCCTGTCCAGGGAGACATTAAAATCCCCACCCAGGAGCAACAGTCTGTTGGTGAAGCAGGTGTGCTCCAGGGCCCTGAAGAATTCCCCCGGAAACTCACCTGTACACGGCGAATAGACGTTTAACAGCCTGAGGGCAACTCTCCTGCCACCTGCAGTCGACACATAGGGCCCTCCCCGGAGTCACGCACACCGCCGCCGTCTCCACCTCCACATCCCATCCCTTAAACAGGATGCCTACTCCATCCTCCTTTACATTCCCTATGCCCCACACCAAGTCTCAATATTGATTGCTCTGTGTCACGTCTGGTCTGTATTGTGGGCTGTTTGCATTTAAGGGTTTTGGGCCCCTGAGTTGTGTCCTGATCATCGTGACTGCAAACCCTCCAGTGGGCTGAGGAGCGTCTACCTCGCATTGTTTCAGGCTGTCCCCTCCAAACATTTTGGAGCTACAGTGTGCCGTCTAACCCTCCACTGTGTTTGTATGGTGTTATTGCAAGGGTCACCATCCTTTGCTTGCTGCTGTTTTGCTTCCGTTTGTTTTTCCTCGTTGATTTACAAGTCTTGTCATTGTATTTTGTGATTTTTCTTTGGCTATGTGTAAAAGTCTTTTGTTTTTATGTTTTTTTTTTTTTTTTGATTATTGTTAATTCTTTTGCATGATTTTGGGAAGCTTTAAGTAGGCATATATGCAGGCACAGTGAGGCCTGCCTGCTGTGTAACTCTACAGCCAAGTCTAGGTCTCCTGTTGGTGCTGGCTTCTCAAGGCAGTTGTGTCAGTCTGTCTATTTTGAATTTGTCGTTTGGATGGCCATCCAGTCTGTGTCATTCGGGCTTAATAGTGTGATTATTGTTGTTGTCTGTATTTTTCGTTGTCTGTTGTGGTTTGTTTTGCAGGAGTAGGGGGTGCGGCAGGGGAGACTGGTTACCTGGTGTTGGTGGGAGTCTAGTGTGTAGTGCATGTGTGTGTTTCCAGTACTGTTTACATGTGTGGGTTGTTGTCTGCTATATCTACGTGTGATCTTGACATCCCTTTCTTCAGGATAGCCTGCCTCCCTCTGGTAAGCCCCCTCCCCCTTCCTTCTGTCCAACTAATTGTCTTGTCTCATGTTTTGTTACCTTCCCACTCTATGGGGCACAAAGTTGTACATTTTTAAATAATAAATTAATATTTTTTTAGTCTTGTGTTACAGCTCTTTCCTTCCGGTCTAGGTTTCGCTTAATTTGTTCATCATCTGTGTTTAAATAAAAACCTTCTTATTTTGTGGAACTCTGTCTCCGTCTCATGCCTGAACCTTTGAGCCTGTTGAGTCTTTTTTTTTTTTTTTTTTAACAATAACCTGTTCCCTGGTTTTCATACTAGGGTGGCGTAGTTAGCTATTAAATTAAACTTCTTGCCAGTACTTAGCATTGCCACATTTTGGCGTAGTTGGCAGGATCACATACGAACAGAGACAGACTTTCCAATTTTCTTTTCTCTTTACATAAAACAAAAACTAGTCTAGAATTGTCTATTGTGTATTTTGTCTTTGTATGACTTTCTTCCTTTAGAGGCAAAACAGTGGCCAGCACAGGGTGGCAGCAGTAAACAGTTTTATACAACGTTTCTGGTGAGTGAGTTCAGCAACCTGAGGGTTTTCATAGACTAAAGCTTATTATTCGTAGTTATCGTAGGACTGCCCCAATGGAGGAAGAACTACAGCAGCTGAGAGATGTTGTGGTCCAATTAAGGGCTGATAATGAACGTTTTCAACGAGAAAGAGCTACATTTAGTGTGCCAGGTCAGGTCGGCATTAGCTCTAGTTCAACTACAGTTTCTGCCCAGCCTAGTATGCAGACTACAGAGCGGTTAATATTCCTTCCACGAGAAAAGAGGTGGCCAATATTTTGAGGAGGTTCAGGTATTAGTATGGATGAGTGGGTAGATGAAGCCCGGGCCTGCATGCGAGTGCGTCAGTTGTCGCCTGCTGATCAAGCATACTTTCATTTCGATCATTTGGAGAGGGAGGCTCAGGAAGAGATTAGGCATCGCCCTAGGGAGGAGAAGGAGAACCCGGAAAAAATCAATGAAATCTTGCAGGAGTTGTATGGTTGTCCAGAATCGTATGTGGCGCTGCAGGAGGCCTTCTTTTCAAGGAAACAGCAAGAGAGTGAGTCTCTTCTTGAGTTTTCCATTGCGCTAATGAATTTGATGGAGAAGGTCAAGGGGCGTGCACCCCAAGGCATTTTTAATGCTGACGTTCTATTGCGTGACCAGTTTGTTGAGCATGTTTGCGATGGTGCTCTGCGATGTGAGTTAAAACAACTGATTCGATGCCAGCCCACTGCTGACCTTATTGAAGTCTGCAAAGAAACTATGTAGGAATTGGAGGGTATGCCAGCAGTCCCAAGTGCCCACCCAACCTAGAGTTAAAAGAGCTAAAAGACCTGTTATGACAACAGCAGAGCCAGATAAACCAGCTGATCCAGAGTGTTGCTGCACTTCAGGCACCTTTTAGGCATATTGGGCCCACAAGTGATGGTTTCATCATTTGTGGGCGGTGTCAACGCCCTGGGCATTATGCTCGAGATTTTGATGGACAGAGGGCTCTCCGCCAGTCCCATGTGACCCCGTTGAAGCTCCCCCTCGTTCGGGTGGTTTACCATCCCACCCCATTCAGCTGTCAGAAAACTAGCACCCGCCAGACTGTTGAGCCACAGTCCGGGTGGGGTTATGTCAGGCTCAGGGGTAGCTTTACAATCTTGTTGAGCCATGGGAGGATTGATGTCCACTTGTCCTCATCTTGATGTCATAATGGGTGGGACTAATGTTCCATGTTTGGTTGATACTGAGTCTATGGTGACAACTATGGCCAAAAGCTTCTTTTCAAAGAACTTTGAACCATGGGGACAAGAGCACCTTCAGTTCTGTCAATGGCTGCCGCTCTGTGCAGCCAACGGGCTGGATATTCCTTATCTAGGCTATTTAGAGCTGGATGTAGAACTCTGTGGCAAAGTGATACATGCATGTGGTGTCTTGGTGGTTAAGGATCATCCTGGTGGCATGCTTTCTAAGGTCCTTGGGGTCCTAAGTATGAACATCAGTAAGTGTTACCAGGAGTTATTTGGTCAACGTGGTCCATCACTGTTTGACTTTCCTTCTGTTTCTCAGGCTCCCTGGCCAGTTCTGAAAGCACTGCAGCAATGCCACCAGGCTGCCATTCAGCCAACTCCTGAGGGTGTTGGAAAGGTAAATGTACGTGAACAGAGAACTTGTCAAATCCCAGGCGGCACTATCAAGTGGATGGCAGCCACTTGTTCTGATCAGTACTCCAGGGCTGATGTGCTGTTTGAGCCCTTCGATTCAGGCTTGCCTGTGGGTTTGTTGGCTTCGCCAGCTTTAGTACAGGAGATTCGGGGTACTGTGTATATACAGGTGACCAATGTTGGGGTAAACCATGTAGTTCTCTATCCTCATACGAGACTAGGTCAGCTGAGTAGTGTTTGCATTGTTAGTCTGCCTACAGGAGTTTCCGAGGTTCGCTCTATTTCCGCCACTTCTATTCCCCCACTTGTAGCATCTGCCATTGTAGACCGGATTAAGGAATTAGATATGTCTCCACTTAATGATTTCGAGCAGGATCAGGTTTGTACACTTATCTTGAAGTATCATTCAGTTTTTTCCACGCAGAAGGGTGACTTAGGTTGCACTTACCCTAAATGCTCATGACATTCCCCTTTTAGACCCAGTCCCAGTGAGGCAGCGCTATAAGCGTATTCCACCTTCGGACTATGAAGCATTTAAGGCCCATATATACCAACTCCTTTGAACTCAAGTCATTCAAGAAAGCAGCAGTCCATATACCTCCCCCATTGTCCTTGTGAGGAAAAAGGCCAGGAAGGACGCGTTCACATTGCCGCATATTGAGAAGTCCCTAGACACGTTATTGGGTGCCCGCTGGTTTTCCACAATGGAGTTGGCCAGCGGGTACAACCAAGTCCCTGTGACTGACAAGGCTAAGATGGCATTCTGCACACCATTCACTTAAATTCGAATTTAAATGGAGTAGGATGCAAAGCTGGAGGCTCCTGCTGATTTCGATTAAAAATTTTATTAATTTGTGCTTTTTGGTCATATGGTCTGGAAGCAGAGTCGGCAGCAGGAAGCAGCGTCCCCTGAGAGGACACTTTTATATTATTTTTCTTTTTCTGTTCTTATAACTATCTGTTTTATTTAGATAAAACAATCGTAACATCAGCTTATAGCTCGCTAGTATTAGCCACTGCTAGCTTTGTCTCCATTTCACTAGCATTACCCACCGCTAGCCTTGTTAATTTCCCACGTTTAATGTCTATTACTTCCTCTGTTCTGAGTGCAGATGAGGTCTCGCACGAGCTGCACACGGTGCTGTTGGAGGATGTGGAGAAACAGATTCGCGGCCTTCTCAACAGGCAGGCCCAGATGCTAGAGCGAAAAACCACGCTGGAAACCCTCAAGGTAAGCTCGCAGTGTGTTATCAGCACTCCCAAGCCCTCCACGCCGTGTACTTCTGTGTGCAGGGACCGTGCTCCTAGGGCGAGGACCTACCCAGCCGAGGTCTCCATCATGCTGGCGCCGACGCACCACGGACCCTGGGTGACTGAGCGGCGAAAGGTGAGGGCCTCTACACCACCGGCGTTCCTGATCCCAACGCAGAACCGCTTCGCACCTCTCCGTCAGACCAGACCAAACATGTGATCATCGGGGATTCCATCGTACGGAACGTCCGCGTCGCTTCCTTCAAAGGTAAAGTGCACACTCACTGTTTCTCAAAGTCTGTTTTAGTAACTTAATTAACATAAAATTAGATCATAGTGAATGTAAATCCAGCATCTTTAATCTGAAGTTATGATTTTTAAACATTTAGATCTTTTGCATCTAAGGCTCTTATTGTTACTGAAACTATTACTGATCAGGAATACAATTTAATGTGTTTAACAGAAACCTGGATTAAACCAAATGAGTATATAGCATTTAAATGAAGCCAGTCCTCCTGGATACAGCTATGTACACCAGCCTCGTTTAACAGGTAGAGGAGGAGGTGTCGCTCTCATCCATAGTCAAAATCTAGACGTCAAACATAAACCTAGCAATAAATTTAATTAATTCGAAATTCTTTATACAAAAATAACTTATGTAGCCACAAAAAATACACCAATTACTCTATTATCTACAGACCCCCAGGGCCATACACTGAATTCCTTAGTGAATTTGCAGACTTTATCCCGAACCTGGTTGTTTCTGTAGATAAGGCCTTAATCGTCGGTGATTTTAATATTCATTTTGACAATTCAGAAGACCCTCTGAGAATCGCGGTTGTATCTATCTTAGATTCAGTAGGGGTTAAGCAGAATGTAATTGGACCGACCCATAATGTTGGTCACACTCTTGACCTCATACTAACATATGGACTAAATATAGAAAATCCTGAAATTCGTTCCCAGTCTAAAATTGTCTCTGATCATTATCTTATCTCGTCTACAATTCATATTGATCATTATATTTCCACCTCACCTTGCTACCATGTGAAACGTACCTTCACGCCAGCTACTGCAACGACCTTCATAAATAGTCTCTCAGAAACGTCAATTGGATTTGGATCACCGTCCGATCCGATAGACCTCAATAATGCGACTATAAGCTTAGTCTACTCTCCGCTACACATTAGATAGTGGCTCCACTCAAAAGAAAATTAATTAGAGAGAAAAAAAACTAGCACAATGGTATAATTATCAAATGCATACCTTTAAAACAAATCACTAGACAATTAGAATGTAAATGGCGCCAAACAAAATTGGTAATATTCCAAACAGCATGGAAGGAGAGTTTAC
>JAFFST010048838.1:63596-77369 GCA_022414735.1 Noturus placidus | reverse complement strand
CTTTCCACAGATTCTCGATTGGATTCAGGTCTGGACTTTGACTTGGCCATTCTAACACCTGGATATGTTTATTTGTGAACCATTCCATTGTAGATTTTGCTTTATGTTTTGGATCATTGTCTTGTTGGAAGACAAATCTCCATCCCAGTCTCAGGCTTTTGCAGACTCCATCAGGTTTTCTTCCAGAATGGTCCTGTATTTGACTCCATCCATCTTCCCATCAATTTTAACCATCTTCCCTGTCCCTGCTGAAGAAAAGCAGGCCCAAACCATGATGCTGCCACCACCATATTTGACAGTGGGGATGGTGTGTTCAGGGTGATGAGCTGTGTTGCTTTTACGCCAAACATAACGTTTTGCATTGTTGCCAAAAAGTTTGAGCACCTTATTCCACATGTTTGGTGTGTCTCCCAGGTGGCCTGTGGCAAACTTTAAACGACACTTTTTATGGATATCTTTGAGAAATGGCTTTCTTCTTGCCACTCTTCCATAAAGGCCAGATTTGTGCAGTATACGACTGATTGTTGTCCTATGGACAGAGTCTCCCACCTCAGCTGTAGATCTCTGCAGGTCATCCAGAGTGATCATGGGCCTCTTGGCTGCATCTCCGATCAATCTTCTCCTTGTATGAGCTGAAAGTTTAGAGGGACGGCCGGGTCTTGGTAGATTTGCAGTGGTCTAATACTCCTTTCATTTCAATATTATCGCTTGTGCAGTGCTCCTTGGGATGTTTAAAGCTTGGGTAATCTTTCTGTATCCAAATCCAGCTTCAAACTTCTCCACAACAGTATCTCGGACCTGCCTGGTGTGTTTTTCTTCATGATGCTCTGTGTGCTTTAAATGGACCTCTGAGACTATCACAGAGCAGGTACATTTATACGGAGACTTGATTACACACAGGTGGATTCTATTTATCAACATTAGACATTTAGGTCAACATTGGATCATTCAGAGATCCTCACTGAACTTCCGGAGAGAGTTTGCTGCACTGAAAGTAAAGGGGCTGAATAATTTTGCTCGCCCAATTTTTCAGTTTTTTATTTGTTGAAAAAGTTTGAAATATCCAATAAATTTTGTTCCACTTCTTGATTGTGTCCCACCTGTTGTTGATTCTTCACAAAAAATTACAGTTTTATATCTTTATGTTTGAGGCCTGAAACATGGCAAAAGGTCGAACAGTTCAAGGGGGCCGAATACTTTCGCAAGCCACTGTATACATTTGCTGTACATTGTGGTCACTATGGGATTTCAGTGAGCCCCCGTAGGTCAAAAAGCATAGCCAGAGGGTCCATGATTTATTAGCTTATTTCATTGGTCATTCCAATTGAATGGGTTTAAATTTAAAATTCAATTGATTACAGCAAGCAGGTTTTATCCGAAAACTATAACTAATGTAAACTTGGACATAATGCATTTTGTCAGTGGAAGGTAATAGTGGCTATTTTCTCAACTATAGTTTTGGATATGATTACAAAATGGAAAAACGTATAAAACAGTACACTGTGTATAGTGAAAAGGTTACAGTCATACTGTGAGTCATCACACGTCAACACAATGATTCTAAGTGTACTACTGCATGTTTTATGTGCACATACAGGTCAGAGAAGAACCGTTTGTGTAACGATTCCACCATCCGCAACCAGGAGCCATACTTCTTTGAGGAGCACTGTAAGGATGTGATAGAAGTGAGATGTTACCCTGAGCCAGATGCCTTCAACCCGTGCGAGGACATCATGGGCTTCACCTTCCTGCGTATCCTCATCTGGTTCATCAGCGTGTTGGCCGTCTTGGGAAACTTCACAGTTCTGTTAGTGCTCCTCAGTAGCCGCACAAAGCTGACAGTTCCCAGGTTCCTGATGTGCCATTTGGCATTTGCTGATTTCTGTATGGGCCTCTACTTACTGATAATCGGCTCAGTGGATTTACAAACCCGATCACATTACTACAACTATGGCATTGAGTGGCAAACGGGTATCGGGTGTGGCACAGCAGGCTTCCTCACGGTTTTTGCGAGTGAGCTTTCTGTATACACGCTAACGGCCATCACACTCGAACGCTGGCATACCATCACCTACGCCATGCGCCTGGAGCGCCAACTGCGGTTACACCATGCGTGTAGTGTCATGGCTTTTGGTTGGCTCTTTTCAGTGCTTGCTGCTCTAATGCCAGTGATAGGTGTGAGCAGCTATATGAAGACCAGTATCTGTCTACCCATGGATGTTGAGACGGTGTCATCACAGGCCTACATTATGCTGCTGCTCTTTCTCAATGTGCTAGCTTTTGTGGCGGTTTGTGCTTGCTATGTGCGCATCTACGTCACAGTGCGGCACCCTACCTCGGTGCCTGACAGTGCGGACGCCCGTGTGGCCAAGCGCATGGCCGTGCTAGTCTTCACAGACTTCCTGTGCATGGCGCCCATCTCGTTCTTCGCCATCTCTGCAGCTCTCAGGCAACCGCTCATCACCGTGTCACATGCCAAGGTGCTGCTTGTGCTCTTCTACCCTATTAATTCATGTGCCAATCCTTTCCTCTATGCCTTCTTCACCAAGAGCTTCAAGCAGGACTTCTTTGTTCTCACCAGCCGCTTTGGCTGCTTTGAGTCACGTGCTCGTGTCTATCGTACAGAAACATCTTCTTTGCATAATGGCCCCAAGATGTGCTCACCCAAGTATAGTGATGGGACACTATATTCATTGGGGCATGTTGCTCATCCCCACTGACCCCATAAACATTCTAAATTCATACATTAGAAGCTGCTCTAGTCTACATATGATCTGTTCCGTGCTGCTGGGAAATGCAAAAAGGAAATTAATACAACTGTACAAAATTTGCTATCATCAAATATATGTGTGCAAAACAGCCTGAACTCAGTGATGTTTCTTGCGTTTTCTTAACTCTTATCTCAGCTCTTCCTTCGTTTAGCACATACGGTATGTTCAGTGTCACAGTAACCTTGCAGCCAGAGCCCAGTCCAGATGTTATACCAGAGGGACCTGACTCAGTAGGTGTCCTAAACGTTCAATGTTTGATTTACATTTTCGTCCTTGACGAAACCAGTATGAAACATGAAGCGGAGTCTTATTGACCAGGCTAGAGTTTGCACTGAATAACCCCAAAGGCAGCTTATCTGTGCACCTGCACTCATGTTGAGCAACAAGACACAGGACAGTTGATCGTTTTCCTCCTTAAAATTGTCAGTTTGAGAGAATAGGTGGGAGATGCGAGATGTGTGGCTGCTGCAGCTGTGCTCTGTTGAATGAAGACACACAGGAAGAGGAATTCGGTACGATGATATGGCTCACGTATCAAGGCCTGGAGTTCAAGGCTACGGGTCAAGGGCTTAGTGGACAAAAAACCACACACAGTGAATATCCCAAAATATTCAGCATCAAATAATATTGCATCTATAAATGTATGTACCTATCGCTATTTTATTATATGTCCAATAGCTTACTATTAGCAGTAATCAAATTCCAATATAAGCCATCAATATAGCTGTTTATAAGCCTTCATTGTGAAATGGTTAGTCATGATGTAGAAGCATACATTATTAATAATTAATTAATAATTAATTAAATAAATGTATGCTGATTTATTTCTCCTGGTCCATTTCAACGGTTTGTTCAAAATGCCGCATGTACAGGAGAGTAGAGTCAATTGTGCCAATCAGGAGCAAGCTACAGTGATGACACTCACTATGCACATGCTCAGAAGCATCCTCTGCCTGCCTGCTAAAGAACACCACCACAAGGACAGTGGTGGCTTGACGGTTAAAGTTCTGGGTTACTGATCGAAAGGTCGGGGTTTCAAGCCCCAGCGCTGCCAAGCTGCCACTTTTGGGCCCTTGAGCAAGGCCCTTAACCCTCTCTGCTCCAGGGGCCCTGCATCATGGCTGACCATGTGCTCTGACCCCAACCTCCTGACATGCTGGGGTATGCGATGAAAACAATTTCTCTTTGCATATGTATATGTGACCAATAAAGACTCATTATCATTAACTTAGTCACAGCTCTGACGAATTTAGTATCAAAAATCTGATTTTGAGTTATGAATGTAATTTTCCGCATCTGGAGAATAGTTCGAATACATTTTGCCTGCAAATTAAACCGGATAAGTTTTCATCAATGTCTATTAGACTCTCAAGGAGCATGATTAATAGTTGATAATGCCTAGCTGGTGAGCTAGCATATCAGATTTCAAGATGGCTGACTGTGTGTACAGAGGCTTAATTGCGAACATGTTTGCCTCAAACATGTTCGCATGTCCAGGGTTGGGGGTTTAATTCCCACCTCTGCAGTTTCCTCCAGGTACTCAGACTTCCTCCCCCAGTCCAAAGACATGCACCGTAGGCTGATTGGCATCTATACATTATCTGTAGTGGGTGACCAATTGTACCCTGCGATGGGTTGGCACCCCGTCCAGGGTGTCCTCCGCCCTGTGCCAGAGTCCCTTGGGAGGGGCTGTAGGCTTCACATCGACCCTGTGTATGATATAGGATAGCAGTATAGAAAATGGATGGATGGATGACGGTGTGCTCTCAGCTGTAACAGTGTTACCAATGGCAAAAGTGTTTAAGATGTTTAACATAAAATGTAAGAGAATCCACTTACTTGAAAAATGGTTTCCTTTCCACAAGAATGAATCATTAGTGCGACTACACGAGTTCTTTACTGTGTAAAATAAATAGCAAAAAATATAATTATCTCTCACAGACTTAATGAACCGGTACAGAATTTAACATGAATTAGCATGAAATTAACATTAACAAATGCTGTTTGTTTATTCATTCTGAATAATTAACAACCAAAAGGTACTTAACATGGGTCAAAGAAAATGAGCTTTCGGATTATTTTACTCATAAGATTTACCAAAAAATCTGACAAATGCTACAACTCTTAAATGGACCCTCTCTCATACATCCTCAATTATTCACAAGCCAATGATCAACTTTACCACATTTAAACACCAGATGGCCTCGCTGCTCAAAGAAGCCAATATAAACCTTTTTTGTGTCTTTCAAAAAGCAGAGAGAGGCAGGCGTAAAAGAAACCCTTTTTTATTTTTAATACCATATATAATGCAACAATTGCATATCTTTGGCAAAAATAAACTTTATAAACATTTTATTAACAGAGGTTAGCTTACAAAACCAAAAGGTGGAAGTCTGTCAGACAGACATGGCAGACAAATGCAAGCAAACTGATTGGCAGCTCTGATTTAGTTGAGCATAATAATAATAATAATAATTATAATAATAATAATAATAATAATAATAATAATAATAATAAAAACAATGATCACTATGCTGCATCACAGAGAGAGAGGTCAGATATTCAGAAGTCAATATTCCTGTTTCAGGAGAAGCATGTAGCTGCTTTTACAACCTTCAAATCTAACACTACAGCTCTGTCACTCTCCTCTAAACCTCCTCTAGTAATACTTGCATCCTGTTTTATCACTATGTACAAATTGAGGGAAAATTGGCAGCCTTGGCAGAAGTGTTTGGGCAGCAACATCACAATGGCAACAATTAAAGTGATGCAATTAAATAGGGAAGAGTTTAAAGAAAGATCGCATCAGGAAATTTGCTGAATAGCTTCACAGGTACCACAGGACTAGTGAGCTCCCACAGAGGACACGGGACGTGTCCGAATAGACTTTAGTAGCACCATAGTACAACAGGCTCAGTTAGTTGCTGTAGCACTTACCTGCCTGTCAGGTGCAATTGTTCCTGATTCGAGCTTAATTTAGCAATCGCTAGAAAGAGAAAGTGGTATTTCACTTACTTAGGCAGTTAAAACGTGAACTCAACCTGAACTAATAATCACAACTAAAAAAAAAATAATAATAAAAAGAAAATGAGGGTTGCAAAGATAGCAGTGATACCCCTGGCGGTTTCATGAAAACATGAACCAACGTTTGAGATTAGACAGAGAGTCTGAAAAGTCCAGTACTCGTGCCAAAACCAGACCTGTTAGTAGCAAGTTCTGAGGATATCAGCTTCCTGTCTCATCAGTTTGGCTTCCTGTAGGTCCGTTCCCACGATTTCCTCATTTACAGAGCTGTAGAAAGGCAAGTGTCGTCCCCCCCCCCCCCCCCATCCTTCCCACAGCCGCTTTTCTTCCAGAGTCCACATTGTCTCCAGTTTCCTCTCGAGCCAGAGCAACCTTCTCGAGGTCATCTGCACAGCGGACGACTACGTCCAAGCCTGAAGCACAAGCCCCATGCATACAGCTCCTTCTAATGTCCACTGAGAAGATTTATTTCGAAAAACCCTGTCCTCTGACTTCTCTCAGCACTCGTATCAAATCAGTCAGACAGCTAGAAGTCATGACATGGACAATAGTGATGCTTGTAGAAATTGGCTGCTGAAGAAAGAAAAAAAAAAAAACGTTTGTGGTTAAATCTGCCTCACTGCATGGTGTCCTATAGTTGCTTTAACGCTAAAGTGACACACGTGTAAACACACATGGGGATTCATTATGGATACGTAATGGCACGGGACTACACTTACTACAGAGATAATCGTCGTATAAATACTGAAGTGAACGCAAAGAGCCACAGCTCCCCTTTCATGCTGTTCTCTCCACTACAATGATACTGCTCAGGGAGGTTGGGGTTAGGACACTGATCCAATCAGGATGAAGAGGAGAGTCACAGGTTTTGACATCATAGCTACGAGTGCACGGGGCTTCAGGGGACACGTCATCTTTACCAGAAGAAATACAAAAAACAGCAGTACAAAAATAAAATAACTACAAGTATTTAGGTCAACTAATTATTGCATTTATCTTTGTATCATATTTCTTAACTGAAGTCTTATGATCCAAAATCAATGGCACTTTTATAACTTTTTTTTTCTTATCTAGCTTTTTGTCATTATACTGAAGCCCAAGCCACTTGTGAAAGTCATGCATTCATTCTCAAGATATATACATTTGTGTTGTTTTTTTAAGAGGTGGAAGCATGCAAATCTCCTCTGAGTTCCCCCCCCCCTCCCCAAAGTTCTCTTTTTTCTCCCCTCGAACTCTTTTAGTTGTGAATGTAAGTTGGTGGATGATTTGATTTGTTATTTTTTTCTTTCCTCCTAATCTTTTCTGTACAACAAAAGAAAGCATCAGTATGGCTTTTCTCTCCTGTGTTTGTGTTAGTATTGCCTGTTGGATGACATGACTGGAATATTTTGTGAGAAAGAGAGAGAAAAAAAAAGGATTAATTTCAAACAAATGAACTTCAACCAGAGGAGAGAGCGAGGCCGGAACAGGCCACAGGAACGAGTCACATAGTGAAGGGTGTGTAAAGGGAAATAAAGGGTGAGCCGGCTAAAGAGCCAGGCTTCATTTCCTGTCCAACTTCCTACTCTTGCGTCTTGAGGCTCCGAGACTGGTACGAATGCCTGCTAGGTGCAGGAGCGAGCCGGCTGCCTCCTTCAACTCGTCATCCACCTCAGGCTTGGGATCATGTCTGGCCCTCTTTAACGGAGGGTGGCTACCATTTGCTCTCTCTTGTTGCCCGTGTGTGGCGGCGCTGGAACCCGTCGTTTGCCGAGGAGATGGAGATACGGGAACACTGCTGTAGTTGTGGTCCTGTTTTGGATCCCGGCTTACCACCACCAGATCCCTCCGGGAAAGATCGATCGGTCCTTCTTGCTCATCTGTGACAGAGATTATCAGAACAACGGGTGAAAAGCTCATCCGGACCTCGATAAAGGGAAATGAATACTTATAATAGACAAGTCTACAACAAAACAAAAACAAAACAACAGATGCAAGACAAAACTAATAGGAGAGGAAATGACAGAAAGATGGATGACAGCTGGCGCTCTCTTACATGGGTCAATGTTCTGCTCTGAGGCAGACTTTAACAGCATCATGGCAGTGGCAGCATCAAAATCACATTCTGGGAAAAAAAAAGGAAAAGAAAAGAAAAAAAAAAACATTGAATGGACACAGGTTTGACTGTCAGTCTTGGTTCGTGTGTGTGTGTTTATCTATGTGTGTGTGTGTGTGTGCGTGTGTGTGTGCGTGAATGAATGAGCCACTTTCAGCCAGAGTGATCCTTCATTACAAAAGCACCAGTGCCTTGGTTGTCAAGGTTACACAATACAGGCAAGAGATGGCATTTGCACTCGGTGTGGCCCAGCAGAGGATGAACGGAACAAAAGGAGCCGAGATGAGTGATCTGTTTAAATGTGTAATGATAGATTTGCTAATGGTGTGTGAAGGATATGACCCACTTTAAGTCCTTCAAAAGAGTAAGGATGCTCAGAGGCACTGTAGTTAAGTCCACTTACCCTTTAGAGAGTAGCCTTGCTCCAAGGAGAACAGGTGACAAGGAGGAGACGAGGCACTGCGGAGAACAGAGAGACGTTCATTAGGCGTAGTACTGGCACTGTAGCTTTCACGCTGCACTCGATGAGCAAAAATAGAAGATTGTGATTTATATCGCTAAACGTAACGCGCAAAATCTCCATCTTGCAACAGTGTTGTATGTTGGGGTCCATTTCTGTGCAACCTAACAATCATCGCTGAACCAACTCGACCTTGAACCAGCCTGTTTTTATACGGTTACTACATGCCTTTTAAAACCAAACACACGAGCAGTACGATGACAACAGATGGGATTAAAACAAGGCTGCACTGCATGCTTGGCACAGCATCGTTTTAAAAAAAACGCTACTAATACATGAACAACTATTTGAATGGAAAAAAAAAAACTCAGACATTTAAAGAGAACGATTCCTAATCAAAAGATCGTGAAAACGGCAATTACAACATTTTTAATGCGTTGAGGTTCTTTTGGATGGTTAACTGCTCAAGATTTCTACAAGAAGCTTCTGTTATAAGGGCGGCTGTGGCTCAGTCGGTAGAGCGGGTTGTCCACTAATCCACTAATCGTAGGGATGGCGGTTTGAATCCCGGCCCGGGTGATCCCATGCCGAAGTGTTCTTGGGCAAGACACTGAACCCTAAGTTGCCCCCAATGGCAAGCTAGCACCTTGCATGGCAGCTCTGCTACCATTGGTGTGTGAATGTGCTCTCATTAGTAAGTCGCTTGTAAATGTAAAAATGATATTTCTGTAAAGCTGCTTTGAGACGATGTCCATTGTAAAAAGCGCTATACAAATTAATTAATTATTATTATTATTATTATTATTATTATTATTATTATTATTATTATTATTATAATAAGGTTCTACCTAGAACCTCCATGCATTTGCACAAAGAGAAAACTTGTAACGCTTCAATGCCATAGCGTGAATCTTTTTTTTTCCCCTTAAGGTGTACAATAACTCTTCTAAAAGAATTATTTAAAAGGTTACAATTATTTTAACAGCGAGCCCTATGAATTGTGGTTAGGGCTCGTTAATAACATCCAGTATTAGAACAATTAAGAAAGGATACAATTCATTAGAACAATTAACAAAGGATATATTTTGGAGGTGTGTGATAAATGCAAGGAAAATATGGTGTAGATTCAGGCTGTTGCTGTTGTTCATCACAAACAGACGACTGGATAAACGAACGGCTCGATCTAACGGCTACTGAGCCCTGATTTTAAAGCGTACTGCTGAAGATGGTCACCTGGGAGGAGAGGCAGGTGGAGTGCAGAAAGCCTGTGCGCTTGGGAAGTGCTGTTTCTTCAGGGCTTGCATCAGCGTGGGCCGGAACTCAGGGTGAACACACCACAGAGAGCCTTTCCCATTGGCCTGAATTAAAGAGAAGGAAGGAGTATAATGCCAAGAAATGAGCATGACTTCAGCAAGCTGTTTTCAGGAAGCACTACGAATACAGTCCTTTATGTGCTTACTCATATAACCACACACACACACACACACATTACGCAATACAGGAGGACACCTATTGTCTTTGTTTAGCATTTAGTCATACATAATAACCTATTTCTGCAAAAGCCCCAGAAGCTTGCTCAGGCAACATGGTGGAACAGCACAGAACTCTACTGTGTTTGCATGTGTGCATAGTTGCTTGTTTGTCTACATAGATATGTGTGTGTGTGTGTGTGCGCATGCTGGCTTGCGTACATAAAACTGGACTCATCACCTCTTTGTGTGAGGTGTGGCCCTGCAGGGTTAAATATGACCTTGACTCAAATCATCAGCCGGGCTCATAAACAGGAAAGAGGAAACATCGCCATGGCAACAGACACCAGGCTGCGCCACGTGAAACCCACAGATTCACTCAGACACACACATTAACGTAACACATAACATCATCAAGCCATCTCGCTTTCCGCAGGTCGCGCTGAGAAGAAATGGAGTCCTGACTGTAAACCTGCGCGATCGGTTATGTGGCCCTGCTCTCAAAAATAATTAAACCGACGCTCTTCTGTTCCAGCCATGTTAGAAATGTTATGAGCGATGTTTTTCACAACTCACCCGGACCCCTTGGTAACGTTTGAACCAAATGCATTTACACTCGTCTCTAGGTAGTCAAAGTGAAATAAGTTTGACATGCGTTTGCTGCGTCAGGTGAAATATGCAAATAAGCTTGGAAGCCAACTTCCTGTGTCTTCATTGCTCTTTGCAAAAGACAGTTGTTGCATCAAAAAAAAAAAAAAAAACTCATTTCAAATTAAAACAACCACATTTTCTTCTAAGGCTCAACTGCCAAAGGTTCTCTGTTTAATGTAAGTCATGGACCATGTGCAGTTCAAGTACAGTGACCTCCATTAATATTGGCACCCTTGGTAAATATGAGCAAAGAAGGCTGTGAAAAATTGTCTTTATTGTTTAAACTTTTGCTATTTTGTTCAAAAAAATTCACAAACATACTCTGCTCTCCTGGATTTCAAACAATTGCAATCAATACACAGGTTTATAAAAAAATATATATTTGTTAAATATGTGTGTGTGACAATTATTGGCACCCTTTTAGTAAATACTTTGTGCTACTTCCCTTTGCCAAGATAACAGCTCTGAGTCTTCTCCTTTGATGCCTGATGAGGTTGGAGAATACACGGTAAGGGATTTAAAATCATTCCTCCATACAGAATCTCTCCAGATCCTTCACATTTCAAGGTCCACGCTGGTGGACTCTCCTCTTCATGGTCATGGGGATGGTCATCGCAGGACCTTGATTTTGTGGTCAGTAAACCATTTGTGTGTTGATTTTGATGGATGTTTTGGATCATTGTCCTGCTGGAAGATCCAACCACGGTCCATTTTAAGTTTTCAGTCAGAGGCAGTCAGGTTTTCATTTAATATTTGTTGATATTTGATAGAGTCCAGGATGCCATGTATCCTAACAAAATGTCCAGATCCTCTGGCAGAAAAACAGCCCCAAAACATTAAAGAGCCACCATCATATTTAACCGTGGGCATGAGGAACTTTTCCATATAACTACCTCTCTGTGTGCTCCAAAACCACCTCTGGTGTTTATTGTCAAAAAGAACTATTTTGGTTTCATCTGACCACAGAACCCGATCCCATTTGAAGTTCCATTCATGTCTCGCAAACTGAAGATACTCGAGTTTGTTTTTGGATGAGATTAGAGGCTTTTTTCTTGAACCCCTTCCAAACATCTTGCGGTGATGTAGGTGACTTCGGATTGTAGTTTTGGAGACTTTCTGACCCCAAGACACAACTAACTTCTGCAATTCTCCAGCTATGATCCTTGGAGATTTTTTGGCCACTTGAACCATCCTCTTCCCAGCCCATTGAGACAATATAGACAAAGGTCCAATTCCAGGTTGATTCATAACATATACAGTTGACTGGAACTTCTTACAGTAATTATTGCCCTGATGGTGGAAATGGGCATTTTCAATGCTATTTTCTTATAGCCACTTCCCATTCTGTGAAGCTCAACAAGCTTTTGGCGCACATCACAGCTATATTCCTTGGTCTTACCCACTGTTATGAATGACTAAGGGGATTTGTCCTATGTGCTACCACATATTTATACCCATTTGAAACAGAAGGTCATGGTTGAACAATTTCCTGTTCATAGTCACCCAGTTGAGCTAACAAACTTTAAAATATTAACGGGAATATACTTCAAATATATTTTTCTCATATGACTTCATAGGGGTGCCAATAACTGTTGCACACCTATATGCAACAAAGATATCCATCCATCCATCTTCAACCGCTTACTCCTTTTCAGGGTCACGGGGAACCTGGAGCCTATCCCAGGATGCATCGGGCACAAGGCGGGGTACACCCTGGACAGGGTGCCAGTCCATCGCAGGGCACAATCACACTCACATTCATACACTATGGACACTTTAGACACGCCAATCAACCTACCATGCATGTCTTTGGACTGGGGGAGGAAACCGGAGTACCCGGAGGAAACCCCCGACACACGGGGAGAACATGCAAACTCCGCACACAAATGGCCCCGACGGGACTCGAACCCTGGACCCTGGAGGTGTGAGGCGAACGTGCTAACCATTTTTTATAAACCTGTGATGTGTTTTCAATTGTTTGGTATCCATGAGAGCAGAGTATTTTGTGAACCTTTTGAACAAAAGATCAAAAAATAAAGACAATTTTTCACAGCATTCTTTGCTCATATTTTCCAATATTGCCAATATTAGTGGAGGGCACTGTAAGTACACGAGGCGACCTCTAATAGGAAAATAATAAATGACTGTGTGTTGAGGCCTGACATGAAGCAGAGTTACTGTTATCACCTGAAGCTGATTATTTTCCAACAACAGCACAACAAAGTGTTTTATTGCTCTTGCACCATGGTGATTTGCTAACCGATTAATAATGAATGATTAGTCAATTTGTATTCATTACTTAATCACACATCCTTTGTACCCATTTATAGTTATGTTTAATGTCTGAAAAACAAGCTAGTTCTTGTTATCACTTATATTATAGCATTTTGTGGTGTATCACACTTGAAATTCAAAAGACAAAATAAAATCCAATTTGTCATGTTACCAAGAAACAACTAAAGTTTCATCTTTGATTCAGCATTAAGTTAATGCTTTTGCCCGGACTCTTACAAAGCACAAGACACTGCAGACTCCTTCCAAAAATGTTAGATAAACACCTCTTCAAAGAAAAGTTCAACATATAATTTTTATATCTGGCTATGTGAAATGTCCATCAAACAAGTCCATGTGCAAGGTGTTACTATAGATGTCACAACACATGCATTAATATAACCCTTGGAAATAGCCCTACTTTGAGCTGCTGCTGTAAAAAAAAAAAAAAAAAATCAACACCACGTTATGACCAGTCAGACTAGAGCATTCAACAACACTGTGGTGGGATTATGCAGTTTTCATAGGTAATGTGGTTGTCAGATTTGGCTCAGGGAGATGAATATATTTTTCACACTGGCTAAAATGTATCTCCAACCTCCTGCTGTGGTTTTACTGACCAAATTCAAATGAGTATCTCTATATGTGCATTATTACCTTTATAATCCTTTTCTGATATAATCCTGATACTCAAGACTATAAAATATATTTCGCATATGAATTCATAGGGGTGCCAATAATTGTTGCACACCTATATGTAACACATACATACATACATATATATACATACATATATACAGTGGTGTGAAAAAGTGTTTGCCCCCTTCCTCATTTCCTGTTCCTTTGCATGTTTGTCACACTTAAGTGTTTCGGAACATCAAACCAATTTAAACAATAGTCAAGGACAACACAAGTAAACACAAAATGCAATTTGTAAATGAAGGTGTTTATTATTAAAGGTGAAAAAAAATCCAAACCATCATGGCCCTGTGTGAAAAAGTGATTGCCCCCTTTGTTATAACATACTATAAC
>JAFFST010048838.1:34614-49728 GCA_022414735.1 Noturus placidus | reverse complement strand
GATAGTATGCATGTCCTACAGATGACGAACACACCACCATCAAGCTGGTCTCGGTCAACACAGCCTCTGTTGTTGAATTTGAAGGGCCCTTGTTTAGCTTGTTTGCGCAGAACACCCATATTTACCTGGGTATTGAGGAAAGCCTGGGCTTTATGAATTGAGTCAATAATGACCTAGATGTCTTATCAGTGATTGGATAAAACCCTCTGAGCGAAGCTGCAGTAAAATTCTCCAATAGTGTGGAGCATTGCAGATTTAAGGACTTCGCTCTCACAATATTTGCTTGGCGTACGAAGACAGTGCAGAGTATTGACTCCTTACAGCCAGGCCACACCTGCAACCATTATAGTACTACATTTTACAATATCTCTCTCTGAGCAATGTTTATTATGCTCTTAAAAGCAGACCAATAATTGAATTTTTTAATGCTTCCAACTGCACGTTTATAGGCATAATACACTTGCATGGAAGAATGGCAGTAAAGCAGCAATAAGCCAAAGGTTGATAAAACCACATAACCTAGATTTGGATGTTTTCAGTAAGCAAAAGAATATTAGTTTTACTCAACTACTCTGCAAGCAGCAGCTCATCAGTGGTGTGAATACCAAGAACGCTTGTATTTTGGTCGGTTTTTTTAACAACCCAAATGTTAATTGGGGTTGGGGGGGGGGCAACAACATTTAAAAACACTGAAACTAATGAAAGAAATCTGACACCAAAAGTGTAAATTCTCACACAAATAAAGCAATGAGGCTTGATCTAATAAAGTTTATTTTCTTAAAAATGACCAGTTTCCTTTTTCTTTTGTTTTCTAGGAAATTAAACCCTTTTTGAATTCACACTAGCATCTACATAATGGTTATTGAATACTTCACAATATATTAAGTCTAGATGTTATGGTACATGCATACAATTGCGGCGGCATGAGAAGCCACAGTCACCACATTACACAGAGATGGGGAATGAAGAGAGGGGGCAAAAAGACAATGAGGCTGTAGAGACTTGTGTTTCAGCTTCGAAGAGGCCAGGGCCTTAAAACATGGCAAACTCCAGCAATGCTTTTCAATTATATTCATCACTCAAAAACAGACACGAAATGGGCCATGGGTCAAAAGAAAAAAATATATATACGAATAAAATTGGGAGATATACTCATTGCTGTCCATGAAATTAACTCTATGGCCAAGAATAAAAGCATAAATGAAGCAGAACTTCACAAACATTAATATAACTGTTCCAGTGTTCACAAACACTTCCATTTCCTTTGGGCCCTTATTAGCACTTTAAAGTCTGGTTAGAAAATCACTTTCCCCAATGTTTAGGCAGACATTTATTTAAAAAAACAAAAAACAAAAGTGTAATGTCCCCGTTTGTCTAAATGGCAGTAAAAGGTGAAGCAAACACTGAGCTTTGGGACCACACGTAGGCTTTATAAGAGTCACAGCCAGAGAAAGTCTATAAAAATGAATTTAAAAAACAAAAAAGAAAACAAAAATAAATAATAAAAAGAAAGAAAAGAGAGGAAAAAAAAAAAAAAAAAAAAAAAAAAAAAAACCCACCACACATTGAAAACCATAGCTGGAGGACATTGTAGTGTTTTCTAAATCTTGTTTTTTTCACTATTCCTCTTTCACAGAAAGAATTTATATGCTGAGACACCGTATGATTACAAGCCTAACATGCGCTAACGAAAATATTAATAACAATAATAATAATAATAATATATAATAAAATAAAAGACATTCAAATACTGTAAGATTTTTGCTTGAAAATACAAAACTACATGAGAAAGCATTAAAATCATATTTGTTGATCAGAATAACATTAACGTTTAAAATAAAATTTTTAAAAAAGGAAGGGAAGAAAAGAATAAAAAAAAAGCAAGTGCTAACCACATTTTTTTCAAATTTTTTTTTTATACCATACATATAACCAGCAAATCTGTTACCTAGAAACAGTTGCCAAGGAAGCCATGTCATCATGGCTCTCCCTCTTATCCAGGCAGCGTCTCTGGGGGAGGGGTGACGGCTGTGTGTTTCTGGCCACTGTTACGTCTGTACAAAACTGCAAAAGAACTTCACCTGAACCTGCACACATCAGAGACTGCACAGGCTTATCAGTTCGGACATTTCCGTCGTTCTTCTGCTGAAAGTTGATGCCGCTTTCGTCTCTTCTTTCAATCTCCAGAATCCTGAGTCAACATATTGCTTCTCTGTGCAGCTCTTAACTCTTCCAAAGCTTTAGTCAACTAATAACTCTTTGCAGATGGAGAGCCAACTGAAAACGAACAGGGAATCTCTCGCATCCGCTTGCATCAGAACCCCCCCCTTTTTTTTATTTTAGCAATATAGACATCCCTATCCAGCAAACAGGTAGAGATCCATAGGAGTCCCATGTCTCCGCTCGAAAATGGTTTCCTTTACCGTACAACAATTGATTCAAGTCTGAACAGTTTGTAGTTCCGTCACTTTGTATGCAGAGTCTTTCTAAGACCAAAGTTATAGAAGCTCTTGCTTTGTAGACAGGATAAAATTAAAGACCAGGGTGCTGAGATGGAGAACAGGTTGAGCCTCAGTTGTGTTGTAACGTGTTCGACTCTATAGGAGGTGCCGAGTCATATAGAGTGTCCGTGTCGTGTGTCGGCTCTCCGGCTAATGTGCAAGGGTTTGACAGGGTTCCCGCACCACAGTCACAGAAAAACCTACGTGGATTAGATCAGGCATGCAATATATTAGACCGTTTTATTTTTTACTTAAAGTTTTAATCAATTTACTATTAATTATGAACGACGAAACCGCAGGACTAACCTATCATGTCGTATAAACTCGACATCATGCCCTTGGTGGCACTTCTTAATACAATTCACACAGATTGCATTTCTGTCTGTTGTGTTACAGGTGTGGCACCTGAATACGCAAAACAGAAAAAAAAGGAAATGACATGAGTACACCGTAAACTTTGGTAAAATTCCAGGCACGTTTCAATGAGGTGATCACCACACCAGTTACTGTACCTGTAAAAATCGTGCATGGGATAGCTGGTGTAACTGGAAATCTTGTACAGGCACTGACCTCTGCTCACAGCTTTCTCTATGGCATCCTGATTGTTCATGATTTTGTTGTCTGAAGGATTAACAAGGAACAGTTGCATTAGATGCCGTACGTTGCATTGGAAGTCTGTTTTGGCGTTCAATAAGAATAATTACCTTTCATCGTGACATTGACACCAGAGGCAAGAAACAGCCCTCCAAATCTGTTATTGAATATTTGATTGCCTTCTAAGGTTGCTGTAGCATGGTTTGTTATCTCGATACCTAGAGAAAAGAAATGATAAACAAATGAAAGCGATCATAAAGCAAAAAAAAAACCTATTCTGCAAATCACACAACAGCCAACTGACCTGCAGCAAAGCCATCGAATATTCGGTTCTTCCTCAACACTGGGTGACTGTTGGTACTAATCAGGACACCAGCCTGGGCATTTCTGAAGATGTCGTTTTCCTCCAACAATCCTGCATGCAGGAACATTTACAGCATTGCCCAAACCCATTATCAGATCACACTTTGTTCAACCACAACGATGTTCATTCGCATTTGTAAAGACTTTCTTGAGCCTTACCCCTTCCGCCGTTGAATATGCAGATACCGCCATCCCGGCCATCATGGATCTTGTTCCTGCGTAGGGTGGGGTTGCTGTCGGTCTTGATCCATACTCCTGCCATGGCGTTGTCAAATATCTCATTGTCCTCAATGAAGCCCAAACCTGAGGGGGAGGGGGGGGGGTGCATAAATGTTAAACACTGATCTTCTGTTTTAAAAGCATATCCATAATCCAAAAATAACTACCTTAGCTGCAATGACACGGCTCGAATATATCAAAAAGAGGGGAAAAAACCACTAGGATTGGCCAGTTTGGGCTCAGAGCTCCATTAAGCGCTTTAATGGAGGACGGCGGTGCCACATAATTAAACTTACCAGAGTTGTAAACAAGAATTCCTCCATTCTGCCCTCCCCAGATTTTGTTTCGTCTAATCTTAGGGTTGCTTCCAGTTCTACGTCAACATGAAAAAGGACTGAATATGTTGTAGGTATGCAATTAACAAATACTTGTAACAGATGCAATGGATTCCTCTCACTCACACATACACACACACACACATACACACACACACACAGTATGTTTACATGGACAACAATAGTTCACTCTTAATCTAATTAAGACCATACTTTGATTAAGAAACTACAATGTAAACATCAGCCTTAATCTAATTAAGGTCATAATCTAAATAAATAAATAAAAAGAAAGCTCTAATCGAATTAAGACAGGTGGAGTACTCCTGTTTTAGTCGTATTATGGACGTGTATTACAGACATGTGAACACTTTAATCACATTATGAACGTTGTGTGAGAGATTTCACCGCATTTTGCGACCGGACACAACCACACACGGCAGTTTTACGGTGAACAAGAGAGTTCGGCCCGCGTCCCAAATCACAGACTTTCCTACTATAGGCGTGTAGTGAGGAAAAATACATTTGTCTTGGCTACTATATAGACGGTAACTACACAATTTGGGACAGAGCCACGGCTTCAAGCAGTTGTCTATTAGCACGTAAAGCATGACAAATAATTAATTGCACTTAAAGCACTTGTAAAAAGATTAAAAAATAAATAAAAACACCCAAAACTATATACGGTACCATAACGAAGACGAACTGTAAGTTGATACGTTAAATTCTGGAGGGACGTGTGTGGCGCGGTGACATAATGACGTGGGCTCTTAATCTAATTATGTTCTACAACATGTAAAACGGGTACATGACAGAAGTATTCTAAAAGCGACTCATGTAAACACCTTAATCACATTATTATTTTAATCAGAGTAAGGTCAATAATTAGATTACTGCTGTCCACGTAAACGTAGTCAGTGATAACAGGCACAATCTTCAGTGATTGAGTACCCTGATTACCTGATTTGTACGCCAGAGTACATGTGGTTGTAAATATCATTATCTTCCAATACTCCATGACCATTATCATAGAAATACACGCCAACCTAGGAACAGAAATCCCTCAGAAGTCAGAATGAAAGTAATAAAAAGCAAAGTAAGACAGACATGTAAATTAAAGCAAGCAAAGTAAAGTAAGACATGAGATGGAGAAGGTGAAAGATCTCCCCACCTGTTTGCCACTGTGTATCCTGTTCCGCCGCAGCACCGGCGTGCTCCCTGTGGTCACCCACACTCCAGCCAGAGTGTTACTATATACTTCATTCTCCTCAATAACACCCTGACCCTTCTCGTGCTACAAACACATGTGAGCGTTACACACATCATTAGGCAAGACCATGAAACATTATTGAATATAATTACAGCCATTTGATAACAATTAAAACTAGATCATTGTAATCTATATAAAAAATTAAATAAAATAAAACCCCCCAAAACACCAAATTAATAATGCGGCACTCACCACATATATTCCTCCATGCTGTCCATCGTGTATCTTGTTGTGTCTGACTATAGGGCAGCTGTTGGTTCGAATCTGAATGCCAGCCAGGGCGTTTCCATAAATATCATTGCCCTCTATGAGACCTCTGCCATCACCAAATATGTAAACACCCCCTTGGTTTCCATTGAAGATGGCATTACCCCTGCAGGGAAAATACAAGGCATAACTGAGTACTGTAAAAGTTGAGACCAAAATAAACATCTGTAATTTAGCCTATCCATTATTTAATCTGAATACATACATCACATAAGCCAAACTATAGTGAGTTTTGAACATCTACATACAAACACATAAGACAACTCTGATAACAAACTTGTCCTTAAGTTTCACACCCCCCGAAGGAGAAAGAAACGAACAGGTAAGAGACACTAACCTAATGGTTGGGTCACTGTTTGACGTGATCCACACGCCAGCAAAGTTATTAGCGTAGATCTTATTCTCTATGAACTGGCCACGGCCCTTCTCGTGGACGTAGATGCCCCCTGTTTGGCCATGGTGAATTTCACAGCGCACCACTGTGGGGTTGGCATACGCCTTTACCTCAAAACCTGCAATTCTGTTTCTGTGGATGTTGCAGCTCTCAAAGTAGCCCTGTAGAGGGAGACATAAAAAACAAGTCTTCACTTAATGGCTGGTAGAGCACAATAAGATCATAAAGTCAAAATGGAGCCTTGATCCTACCATGCCATGGTCAAACGTGAACACGCCAACATCTCGGCCATGATGGATATGGTTCCTCCTGATGATGGGGTTTCCATGGTTTTTCACCCAGATCCCCGCTAATGCATTGTTGGAGATTTCATTATCTTCATAAATGCCCTAGAAATGTCAAACAAACCCAATTACGACGCCAGCTCTCCACTGCTGGCCCCAGCACAGCTTATAAAAGTGTTCACCATCCTATAGAACCAGATGTTATGCTGATATATTTAGTAAAATGTCTATTTTGACTTTCAGTAGTCATGAATGTCATTTTTAGGAGAACACTGGTTTTAAACAGGGATCACACACACACACACACACGTAGTTGTGTGTAACTACACAGCAGCAATGCAGTGTTACATTAGCTGTAATGTTCTTTAGCATTGCCTAGTTATATAATAGGTATAAGGAAATGCTTATTGCTTAAACCTTGTGAGTCCACAAGAGGGCTCCCTTGAATAAGAGTAAATGCTGCAGTTATCAACAAGCCTGAGAACGAAACCAGACTTGTGAATTCCCGACACAAGCCATGTTACTGCCATGACTAATTGTGAAAACGCTGTACAAATAAAGCAGTTCATTATCTGCTTCAAACTGGTGTATCCAAACATAGGACCTGTGAGTCCTGTTGTGTTGGCAAATTTTCCAGACTGCATTACACAGCACCCCATTAACGCAATACCTGTGTAGCCATCTTATTTCAGCAGATCAGATACAAATGAAGCTGTGATCTGACCGACTGATTTACAACATTTAGACAACAGTCTTAGTTTCTATGCACATGAATGCTCAGGAGTGTATTAATTTCTACACATTATGCTTATATTCCATGTGGTTGAGCACCTCCTCTTCAAAAACAGAAGCGAACATTTATAATCTAGCATATTTCAAACCTGAACCATTCCCATCCAATTTGTTCACTTAAAGAATCTTTAATATTTCCACAAATATTCCCAATGATCTCAAATGACAATTGTTATAAGTTTGCGTCAAAAGTTAGACGGTAAGTTCCATAATGCAAAGCAGCAACAGCGCAGTTGCCCTGTTGTAGTTAAGGAGCAAGGTCAACAACCAACTCGGCTCAGCTATTAGTGATCTACGCAAGGTTCGTACAGATATTTCAGAATAAAATTTCACGACTTTTCAAGCACCGATTTTGTTGTTTTCAAGGACTATACAACAGCTGTCATACAAACATTCTTTTCTTCTTTTAAAATATATATATTTTTAATAATAATAAATATTAGTAGTAAAACAATTTTCATATGGCATCTTTCCCAGCCATGCTGGAGTAAATTTGCATTTCCCATGTACGGTTTCATCTACACCATAACATGAATATACCAACAACTTTCAATGGAAAGTCACTAAATGGTGTCATGAGCGGATTAGCATATTTTAAAAATAATAGCAATTACATATTTTTCTGTTGTCAGACAATGGAACGAGTACGAAATAGTGACGGAAACATGGCGCTTTCAGGCTACGCAAGAGACTACATGTTAACCAAAAATCACTGCCATTCTGCTGCTCTGCACTGTTAAAATCTTGATTTTATAACTGCAGCATCATGACAAAATCACCACATGCACAAGTTAAAGACAACGGCTGCGCCGTGATGTCCGCAGTGCTGGGGAAGCTAGCTACTCCTTGAAGAACGGTGTATAATTCTGCATAAAGAAATGAAAAAAAATATGAATTTATAATGTGCACATTAGACTATTTGACAATCGCGTCCTTAAATTTGTGCTTGAGGCCTTGAACACAATAGTTTAATTTTTGATTTGCAAAGGTTACATACAGGTGTAGAAAACTTCTCTTTTCTGTCATTTAATTCAAAAAGTGGAACTTACATTACAGAAACAAATATTTAAAACTTTTTTGTTTTAATTTTGAGTACGGCTTATAGCTCATCAAAAATCCAGTATTTGAAAATATTAGAATAAAGAATTTATAATACAGAAAATGTCGACCTTCTGAAAAGCATGCTAATCTATGCACTCAATACTTGGCACAAATTCAGCCATGTTCACACTGGGACGATTTGTAGCGTGAAAAACAGTCCGTTTAACGCTCAATAAGAGTGTCAATGAGATTGTTCACACCCAGGCGTAAAACGCGTGGCGTCAAGGTGTCGGGTTTTTTTTTGCTGCACTGCGTCAACGAGATGTGCGCTTTTGTTCAGGAGCCCAGAGCAGGTGAAGTTTCATAAAAGTATGACTTGATGGCGCTCAAGTACATAGAAACTGCCTTGCCAACAAAGAAGATGCCAGCACCCACAATTTTAGTGAGCGAGTGCATAAGTGACATACCCTAAATAAAATTTAGGGTATGTCAGGGCGACTGTGGCTCAGTCAGTAGAGCGGGTTGTCCACTAATCCACTAATCGTAGGGTTGGTGGTTCGAATCCCGGCCCGGGTGATCACATGCCGAAGTGTCCTTGGGCAAGACCTGAACCCTAAGTTGCCCCCGATGGCAAGCTAGCACCTGGCATGGAAACTCTGCTACCATTGGTGTGTGAGTGTGTCTCATTTGTAAGTCGCTTTGGATAAAAGCGTCTGCTAAATGAATAAATGTAAATGTAAATGTAAAATGCTCACTGCTAATAAATCCTTCTGCCTACACACAAACAAGCTGTCTTTTGAAAGCACCAGATTCAAAATCACACATTAAATACTACACGTGTATTTATTCTGTTGTGTATTTTTTTTATGACACTGAAGCGTATATTTTAAATGATCCGTTTAATTATTTCAGTTATTTTCTCCACTAAATAGCATTGTTTGCTTCTTTGTCCCTGCAAATGATGATCCGCTGATTGATAGTCCATTGTATTTATTTTGCACCTGGCATATATGCACATAAGTATGCTTGACCTCTTATTCAAATAGCTAAGAGCTCCATTATTATAGTCGTTGTATTATCATATTGACCACAAAAAAGACAGGATCACTGCAGGAACAGTAACATTTTTGGGCACAACAATTGTTGCCTTATATCCAACCCCTCCCCCCAAAAATCTGTGTCTTCCCATAAGAATGTGAATGCTATTGCTGTGACTTTGATATAATTCAAATCATTACTTGTTTAAAAATAAGATACTGTTTAAAATCAGAACTTTAAGGATCTAACTTTAAAGAAGTATTTGTTGCAGTGACCAAATCACCAAAGACCTTACATTCTGCAAAAAGGTACACACATGGTTTAACAAGTTTGCAAAAGAAAATGTGAACTGACAAATGCTGGCTCTCTTTTCAGTGAGCAGGTGTCAGAAAGGGAAAGCTGTGCAGCGCCACCTTGTGTATTGGGGTATTTCTGCTTTTCATTAAGTGCCATCTACTGTCAGGGAGTGAAGTTGCACATTCAGCTCGATGTTTAACACGTGGGTGTGAACACAAACACAGCAAAAACACGGACCGTTTAACATGCTGTGAAAAACATCCTGGTGTAAACAGGCCCTTACTGCATGAATGTGGTGTGGCATGGAGGCAATCAGTCTGTGTCACTGCCGATGTGATATAGAAGCCCAGGTTGCTTTGATAGCGGCCTACAGCTCATCTGTATTGTTGGGTCTGGTGTCGTTCAGATTCTCCATGGGGTTCAGGTCAGGCGAGTTGGTTGGCCAGTCAAGAACAGTAATACCATGGTCAGCAAACCAGTTACTAATAGTTTTGGCACTGTGGGCAGGTGCCAAATCCTGCTGGAAAAGGAAATCAGTATCTCCATAAAGCTTGTCAGCAGATGGAAGCACAAAGTGCTCTAAAATCTCCTGGTAGACGCTGCATTGACTCTCAACTTGAGAAAACACAGTGGACCAACACCAGCAGATGACAATCTTTATTCTAATATTGAGATACTGGATTTTTGATTTCCATGAGCTGTAAGCCGTAATCAAGAAGAAAAAAAAAAGGCCTGAAATATTCCACTTTATCTAAATTTCCACTTTTATAATTAAATTACTGGGGGAAAAAATGTACTTTTCCATGATATTCCTTTATTTTTAGATGCAGTTGTATACAAAAGGTGTACAAGTTATTATTGATTCCTTAAGGCACATGAATTTAATCAAAAAAAGCGCACGGGTGATTGGTTTCCTCATTATCAGAATCAAACACCACCTCCTGCTCAATCATTAATAAGGATGAATAATCAATACTTCCCATAAGCCAATATTATTATTATTATTATTAATACATGCAACAATAATAATAATAAATCGTCATCATGTTTTTTTAACCTCTCATTCATTAATCAAGGAAAAAATAAATTAAGACAGCAACTTTTCCTCTTGCTGCACCCTTAAACGAGATGAGATCTACAACCAGGAAGTTGTATTCAGAACATAAAATAAATTCCTCGGCATGCACTAAAAATAATTCAATAAGTGTATTTGTAAGTAAATGTAAACATTGTGTTGCCTATTAACAACAACATGCCAGTAATATTCTCTGCATCAGAGAATAAACTTGTGTTAACTTACTATATTACTATCATTTACCCGCCCCATACATCACCCAACAAACTGCGATTAGCCGCTTTACGTGTCCATCAGATGGTTTATTCCTGTCCACGTGAGCTACTATGTTTCTCTTAATTCCTGTGAGGCAAGCGGGCACTGCAGATATGCAACAAAGAGCACCGTTATAGCTGGATAACATAAAATAGTAGTGATTGGTTGCTCGTTACTGGAAAAACTACCATATTCTTAAAGAAGCTACTGTCACACTACTGAAAAATATAGCTAAGTTAGTAGCATAGCTATTCAACACTGGAAGTCGGCCACATTTGCATGAGAAATAATCACTCAGAGTGAAAGTGAAAGAACTGGTGTCTCTCTTCGACGGAAAGTAGCTAAGGTTTGTTAAAAAAAACGAGACTGAAAAGTGGATCGGAGCCTTCTTGGTCACAATGAGAAAGCGAATAGCGGGAGGAGAGGAAAGGAGGGGGGCAGGGGGCCATATCAAGTGAAAGGATTGTATTCATGTTCTATTGAAAATAAACACTAAAGTTTTTTAACGATTTTGTATTTATTGATTTTTTGTAACTCAAGCTCATTTTAAGCACCACTAAATAAAAATGGCTATTTTCAAGGCTTTCTAGTATTAAAATTTTCAAAAAGTCAAATTCAAGTACATCAAGCACCTTGTACAAACCCTGTCTAGAGGACCACCAGCTCGGTGGTGTTAATGGAATAACTATCAACATTAAAGTTGAAGCTTTGCGACCCTGCCAGTCTGAACCCAAGTATACAGATGAGGAGGTGGGTGAGCTGGCCTCTTTAGGCAGAAATGAAACAAGGGATAATACCCACTGCATCAGTACAAAGATCCTGCTGGGTGTTCTTGTGCTCATGCAGGCAGAAAGAAATACAAATCAAGGAGAATAAACACACAGCCAGTGAGTCCACTACATAGCCCACTGCACAGTTATAAACATTGACCTGAGTTGTGAAGTGTGGGTTTTCCTTTCAATGAGATTTAAAGAAACAATTATAGTTGACGTCATGAATAACACTGTTGTGGATGACCCAGGGAAAAAAAAGAAGCAAGAACCAGCTTTGTATGATACTCCAAATTTTGCTCTGGCTCTTACCTGTGCATGATCGGTGATGTAGAGCCCCACATTTTCACAGTCACTGATGTTACAGTGCTTGATGGTGGGACATGCACCTTGGCCACTTACACACACCGCCGACCCCACTGTAAAACCACAGAGAGAATCTCCATGAAATAAAGTACATAGACTAGTGAAGCTCAAGTAAAAAAAAAATATGCAGAGTCTATAATAAAACAAAATATATAGCAGTGACTTATCAGGCACATTTTAATATTTCCTCCAACACAATGAGCCTATTAAATGTGTTCTTTTTTAAGATTTTAAATCAAGATTTATTTTGCAAGAACATTGAATCACATTCTGAAAAGAAGAGGAAAAAACAAGGGCCAAAAAGTTGGGTTAATAAAGAATAAAAAACATTTAGATGCGAGGTTACCTGTGCAGGTGCTGCGGATAATGCAGTGGTCAATATTCGGGCTGCAGTTCACTGTAATCTCCAGGCAGTGGTGTGCATTGTGATGCTGGGCTGATTTATCGTCAGGGTTGAACTGTGTGGGGAACAAAAATATTTTGTCATCCTGTCAGTTTGACTTCAAGGGCTTAAATATACTTGGGTGGGATATGCAGGACTTACCCGAATGGTCATGTAACCTACATATGCATCTTCTGAACCCTCCATAAACACAAATGTTGAATCTCTAGTGTTCTCAATAACAACTTTATCAGCTACTTTTCCAGGAGCTGTTACAAAAAAGGGGAGAAAATATTTCAAGCGCATTATTTATTATAATAAAGCGCATAATGCATTATTGCATTCTTCTAGTTAAAACCCAGACAAACCTGCACCGATCATCGTAATGGGAGACTCGATGTAGATCCATTCGTCTGTGTATATTCCAGAATGAACGAAGATCAGCCCATCAAAGTGGGCCTCCTGAACTCCCCCCAATGCATCCTCAATGGTGTCATAGTACTGCAAACCAGATCAAAACCTTAGGTTGAGTATAAGAGATTAGCAAGCCATCTTTTTAGAAACAAATGGCAGAAAAGGCAACAAGAATTTCATACCAGCATATTCTCTCTGCCCTTGTATCTAGCTGGATTGCTGTAGAAATGTTCCGCAAAGCCAGGCTTTACATGTGCACCTTTATACTGTTTATAAAGAAAAAAATAAAATAATAAAAAAATTGCATATCCTCAAAATCATGAAAGCAATATGTTCATTGGCAGATATTGAAAATCCCTCCTCCCATTTTTTTTTTAAAGAAATTGTCCAGGGACATTTCATAAGCCACTCATACCAGTTGCTGAAAGCTTTCCTTCCATGGGTTCGGCTGCTCATATTCTTCAGGGTTTATCTGGTAGAATTTCCCTGGCTCTGGATGCATCATGGGCCGTGTGTATTCAAACACCTCCATGTACAATCTCTTCCTGTGGTACACATCAAAGAACAACAATCCAAATGAACTGGAACTTCAATAATAAATATTAACCACCAATGAAGTTCTTTATATACAACCCCCCCCCCCCCCCAAAAAAATCAGTTGATTAAAACATCATGCTTCGCTATGTGAACCTACAGTAACCTTATTACTATTTTTACACATCTAATTCAAATTAGTACTGTAGAGTATAAACATGAATATATTCCTGTGATCACACTAATCTCATGATTCAACAGCCACAGACACGCCTCTGGAAGATCATACTTTGACCGAAAACGGTGCGATTTGTTCATATTATAGCTTTCATGATCTGCACAGCAAAGGGCGACAAACAGCCTAACTCATGTAACAAGCTAAATACTATTAAATATGCAGGAATGCTTCTTATTTAAGAGCAACAATACACAGACTACAGATTACCTATAAAAATGAAACGGTCCAAAATCGACTGCTTACCAGAGGATAGGGTCGTTAGCTAGCTCACTAAAGCGCTTGCAGACACAAGCAGCCTGGCACAGGTCTTGTTCCAGCAGGTAGGAAAAAATCTTCAGGACCACCTCATCTGGAAGCTTTTCTTGGAGATACTGTTCTGCAGGGGAAGCTAGAGGGATAAGAGAGGACAGAAATTAAACTAGAGTGCTGCTGCTGTCCTTTTATTGTCCTACCTTGTTTATGCTAATGTAGAACAACTGACATGCTTGCGATCTATGAAATTCAAATAAGACACGCCGTACATGAAACAGAAACGGAACAGTCCACGGCTTAATGCTGTTAAAACCACTGAGCATCAAGCAGTTAATGGGCAAAACTGCAGACACCAGCACTTCCTGGAATTCACAATGAGAAATCTGTACCAGTATCCCTGTGCCAGTATTAATGCATATTCTTTCACGGGGAAAAAACCCCAACTCAAAAACGTGTAGAATCTGACAGTAAGAGTGTTTTGTTATTTATCATATTGGAGGTGCGATAAACACTGTACATTCCTCTCTTGCACAACATTAACATACCAGACCTACGTGCCTATCAACATTAAATGACCATCACTGTTAGGAAAACAATGTGTGTCATGTACAGGAGACTTTAACAGACTAAGGACAGTACAGACATTTGAAGGTATTCTGCATACTGCCTAGTAATTACAATTTAATTTTATCAATTTGTATAGCGCTTTTTTACAATGGTACATTGTCTCAAAGCAGCTTTACAGAAATATCATTTTTACATTTACAAGCGACTTACTAATGAGAGCACATTCACACACCAATGGTAGCAGAGCTGCCATGCAAGGTGCTAGCTTAACATCGGGGGCAACTTAGGGTTCAGTGTCTTGCCCAAGGACACTTCGGCATAGGATCACCCGGGCCGGGATTCAAACCGGCAACCCCACGATTAGTGGATTAGTGGACAACCCGCTCTACCAACTGAGCCACAGCCGCCCTAGTAGTTGTTCATTAACTAAGAGTAGTAAGGGTCTTTGGAATTTCTTTTCCCTCAGATGTCAATCCCCTGTCAAATGCTTCGACTTCCATATTTTCAGAGAAATGAAAGTCTTGTCATGTTTCTTAACTCACCTGGAAGGTCTTGGGACTTCCCTGACACCCGGGCACGTTTTGCTCTGTGACCAAAGGTTTCTGTTGCTGAAGTGGAGGCTCCCTGCAAACAGGAATGTAAAGACAATCTGAAATCAATGCCGACACGAAATGTTTCAAATCTCCTACGTTTCTAAATCTCCTTTAAAAATACTGTAACTTTTGTTTAGCTCCAAGTATGATCTGATGTTTGACTATGCCACCATTCACATGCAGTCAGAAATTATTTTAACCAATTACCCCCCCAGACAAAAACAAAACCCTGCCACCTACAGTGGTGTGAAAAAGTGTTTGCCCCCTTCCTCATTT
>JAFFST010048838.1:9950-22138 GCA_022414735.1 Noturus placidus | reverse complement strand
CACTCACTATTTTACATTGTAGCAAAGTGTCATTTCTTCAGTGTTGTCACATGAAAAGATATAATCAAATTTTTGCATAAATGTGAGGGGTGCACTCACTTTTGTGTGATACTGTATATATCATAGTTTTTTTTTTTTATAAATATATGCATTGATGTATTATAATGCTTGTATTCTTTTAATTAACTCTTAAGTGTTTCATTCATTCATCTTCAGTTACAACTTTATCAGAGTCAGGGTTAGTGGATTTGGAGCGTATCTCAGGATCAGTGGGTGTGAGGTGAGAATAGACCCTCGATGTACACATGCATGCTTACATTTAACCATGTTCACACTCATGGCCATCTCACAGGGCCACCTACCAGCATGTTTTTGGGAGAAAGCCAGAGAACCAGCGGAAATGTGCATATACATCATGTTAAGCTCTGCACAGACAGTACCGGAAGCTTAGGATCACACTGCGAACCCTGATGCTGTGAGGCAAAGCTTCCCGTAGGAGTTAATCAATGGATTATTCTGCATTGAGGTCATTGGGGTGCTGGGAGCAGTGGCTATTGTGTTTGGTATGTTTTGAACAAAAACACATATTTCCATTCCTTTGATGGACAATAAAGTGAATCTTTATCACAGTCTGTGATATCAATCTGTGCCTGAAACATTTACAGGCCCTTACAGAAGCAGCATAAAAGCATAACACACTGAGGAGTGATGGATCACACTGATTATCTTTGGGACTGAAAGGGAGTTGAATCCCAACTGCCAGCACATTACACAATGCCACATATAAAATAAAATGTGCAATCCTCCAAGAAGCCACAATTGTACTTTATGTGCGGTTCTGACACTTTACATTAGTGTCTGTGTTTTTAAATAAACAAGTGTAGTCCAACATAGAGACGATCTGACAAAGTCCTTTCTCTTTCATGATAAACTCGAGACCTCAATGATTATCCCAGATTACTTTTTCTTTTTTCAACTTTCAGAACTATGGTACTAATATTTTTTGTCATGTACAACAAACCGAGAAACATGAAATGTATTATTGAGGCTACATTAGTACAGAAAATAAGGGACTACAGTATTTAAAGTCAGTAGTGTACTCTAGATTACATTGACAGAATATCTTTACTATCTCCTGTATGTTTCAGAATGTCCATACTTCTCCTGGATTATAGCCTTTAAACGTCATACATTTCCAGTTCTTGCAGATCTCCACACAAACCCAGATGCGTTTGAAAAAAGTTAAAAAAAGGGAATAATATTTGTAAATTCAGTCAGTATGATTTGATTTGGATTACATAAATATGAAAATCTTCATGGTTTATTCTTAAATTGAATATCAAGTTTTTTAACTTGACAACACATTTTAAATATAGTTTGGATTTTTATTTATTTATTTACACATGCTACATCCAAGCATTTAAGTAAACTAGCATAGATTAAGTAGTTTCAGCTAATCATCAGCTAATGATTGGTGTGCGCTCCTTCCAAAATACAAATATGTCAAATTTGCTTGTTGGATTTTGTTTGTAGATTTTGATTTAATTCAAATTAAAGTTAAAGCCACTTATATTTCAATTTAGCTTTATAAAAATCGAATTTCTTGCAGAAAAATTCCCAAGTTAAAGGAATCAAATTAATTAAGAGGGTACTTTCATTCATTCATCTTCAGTAATTGCCTTATTCTGGTCAGGGTCACCCTGTATACATTTCACTGATATATGATTCTCCCACTAGATGGCAAAATTTCCTTGATTTATTCTTCTCTACAATGCAGCACTGTTGGAGTGAACACAAACTAAACCATCTTCAAGACAACCACAATCTTCCTCACATAAAAATACCCCAGAACATTCTGGTATAGACGCTGTGTGAAGGAAGCATCCAAAACAAATAGGCAGAATACTGTATATCTTTACTAGGAAAAACACAAACACACAAGGGCACAAATCTGAAACAAATTGAAAGAACTAAAAAGTTCTTTTTAGAGTATTATACACATGGAAGGTGAAACATATCACAGCAAAGCCTTATTCCAATGTAGTTTTCACATTCTCAGTATGTGAAACTATCTTATTAACAAAGGCATTGTTGTGGGAGACCACCTCAGACTTCAATTTCTGCAGCTCCGCTTTGATAGCATCATCAGTCATGTCCTGGAAAGGCAGAGCCTTCACCTTTCTCAGGAAATCCTCAATGATCTTCTCACCATCCTGTGTGTTAATCAACAGGAGGAAAAAACCAGGACATACGTTTGTGGTTTTGCAGGTCATCGAAGAAATTACAGAGAATGTACAATAAAATAATAAATCATTAAAAAAAAAAAAAAAAAAAACACCACATGCACACACTGACTCACGTTTCTCTCCAAGCAGCGCTTTTTAGCTTCAGGTCCAGTATCCTCGTCAACTCCGGAAATATCCTGAAACTCCTCAAGCTCCAAAGCCTTTTCCCGAGCATAAGCAATGACATGTTTGGGGAAGTTAGCCATCTCAGCCACATGAATCCCAAAGCTCTGGTCACACACACCTGATCAGAGGGCACATCCGGATATTAAATACACAAGATACACGAGTCAAAGTCAAAAAGGGTTGTGTAAAATGTCGTGATAATTTCGTGCCTTTACAATATCCAGTACATTAGGGCTGTATAATTTGTACTGAATTGATAATCATATAAAAAAGCCACAATTTGAATTAGATGGCAACAAAAGCACCAAATTCTCTATATTTTGCTGTTATAGTTACACCTTTGTTTTTTAGTTTATAAGCAAGGCGTTTTTCAAGAACAGTAAGAATAGTAAAAATAATACAAGGTGTCCCAAAAGTCTCCATGCATTGTTTGACAAAATTTGACAAAAGAAGAACATATTGAAATCATTCTCATGGCTCGATTCGGAAGCTGTCGCAAGGTTGTGATGGATGTTAACAGGAAACATGGCAAGCCCATCACACACACACACACACACGACACTGCTCCCAAACTTATTAACAAATTAAAAGACTGGAAGAGCAGTGGACCAACCGAGACATGGACGTCCACAAACATCTACTGATGAATGCACGACCGATGTGGTACTGGAAAACACAGTCCCCTATGTATGGAGATTTTTGGGACACCCTGTACTTACATATGCCATTTATCATTTTTTTAAATGTGCCTTTAAAGCCTGGCTTAAATCTGTGCAATTTTCAGCCTGATTTTGCTGTTGCAGACAAAAAGTACACACTATAAAAAAAGAATTCTTCGGCCATGAGCTAAGATCAGCAGCCTTAGAACACATAATGTGACAAGCTTCCTGGCAGCCAGTTTAGTGCTACTGTGACCAAACACCTCCAAGAATTAAGATTTGACAGTATCAGAAATGTTCTTATTAAACTCTGTGTGTGAGCACTGCTCTGATGCTTTTGTTTAATAAAAATAATAAAAAAAAACAACCCTAAAAGAAGAATAGCATTTGCAAACTATAAACAAAACATGCTAATGGACTACCATTACACGGTAGTGGTGCCTTAGCGGCTAAGGCTCAGAGTTACTGATTGGCAGGTCAGGGGTTCAAGCCCCAGCACTGCCAAGCTGCCACTGTTGGGCCCTTGAGCAAGGGCCTTAACCCTCTCTGCTCCAGAGACGCTGTATCATGGCTGACCCTGCGCTCTGACCCCAATTTCCTGACAGGCTGGGGTATGCGAAGAAAATGTCACTGTGCTCTACTGTATATGTGACCAATAAAGACTCATTATCGTTACAGGCTTTTCATAGTATAATCTGACAGGGTGAACACTATCGCACAGACTGTTATAAAAGTTTTATAAAGTACAGTGTGAGGAGTGATCTTAAAAAAAAAAAAGACAGCAGTAATCACAGTCTATAACAAGCTTTAATCAATAAAGTGTAGGTTTCATTAACCATGACCATGCAAACCACTTTCACCTAATATGATCAAGCGTGACTGACCTGTTTTCACCCTGTAGAGCATGGTGAGAGTGTTGTCTGTGGTGAGTGCAGTGACATGGAGGTTGTTCACGGTAGGTACTTGCTGTGCTAAAGCAGTCAGCTCATGGAAGTGAGTGGCAAACAGGCAGAAGGACTTCAGGCGAGTAGCAATGTACTCAGAGATGGCCCAAGCCAAGCCAAAGCCATCATATGTGGAAGTCCCTCTTCCCAGTTCATCAATTATGATCAGAGAGTTCTCAGAGGCTGAACTGAGGTTTAAAAATGAAGATCAGGGTTGAAGCATTTACCAATAAGAACATAGCAATGTAATTTCAACATTCATCTATTAGTCTATAAAGTTCTCATGGGAAAACACTGTGCTGTAAGTGGTTAATAATAATAATAATAATAATAATAATAATAATAATAATAATAATAATGCTAAGAGGTCATAAATACTGACCGTAAGATAGCGGCGGTCTCGAGCATCTCAGCCATAAATGTGGAAACTCCTTTAATCTGGCTGTCCCCTGCACCAACACGGGCCAGCACACTGTCCACTACACTCACCTCTGCTTCATCACATGGCACAAAGCAGCCGACCTGTGCCATCAACACGATCACACCCACCTGACGGATGTAGGTGGATTTCCCACCCATATTTGGACCTACAGAGACAAGCAGAAAAGCAGGGTGTTAAATGTATTACGCATACAGGTTACACCCAATATGACTTGTGAATGTGAATACACACTTCTAATATCTTTGGAGACTGAAGTTAACTTTTTTGTGATTAAAGTTTAGGTTTTGGAGATTCTCCATTACACAGTATGTACACACACACACACACACACACACCCCTCTACTAATATTGGCACCCTTGTTAAATATGAGCAAAGACGGCTGTGAAAAATTGTCTTTATAGTTTAACCTTTTGTTAAAATAATTCATAAAAATACTCTGCTCTCATGAATATCAAACAATTATTGGCACCCTAGGGCGACTGTGCCTCAGGTGGTAGAGCGGGTTGTCCAGTAATCGTAGGGTTGGCGATTCGATTCCTGGTCCACATGACTCCACACGCCGAAGTGTCCTTGGGCAAGACACTGAACCCCAAGTTGCTTACGATGGCAAGTTAATGCCTTGCATGGCAGCTCTGCTACCATTGGTGTACGAGTGTGTGTGTGAATGGGTGAACAAGACACAGTGTAAAGCGCTTTGGATAAAAGCGCTATATAAGTGCAGACCATTTACCTTTTAGTCAACACTTTGTGCTACCTCCCTTTGCTAAGATAACAACTCTGAGTCTTCTCCTATAATGCCTGATGAGGTTGGAGAATACATGGCAAGGGATCTGAGACCATTCCTCCATACAAAATCTCTCCAGATCCTTCAAATTTTGAGATCCATGATGGTGGACTTTCCTCTTCAGATCACCCCACAGGTTTTCTATGGGTTTTAAGTAAAGGGACTGTTGTAAATTTTGTTTTAGATAGCATTGGGCTTTGTCCTGTAAAATCCCCATTTTCTATGAAAGAGTCCAGCACTGCTAACAAGAATATCATAGTAAGCAGAGAGAAATATAGAATTGTACCACAAAAAGTGATAAAACACTAGCATTCATCAGTGGATGAAACAGCTACATTTCCCCCAGATCTGCACCAAGCAAGGCAAACATCTTAATAATTACAAGCTTCGTTTTTGTTGTCAACCAACCAAAGAGACCACAGCCCTGTCTCCTTAGATTCTATTGGGTCACAAGTCTGGGGCTTGTGATTGCACAGGTCAAAGTTCATCTCTATGAAGTCGGCGTACAGTGAAAGTAACTGGCATTTGATCTGACGTCTGCTTTAACTGTAAGACTTTATATTACAGTGCTCTGACTGAAGAGTAAGGAGTACTGTAACTGATGTACTGAAACAAATCAACAGTATACAATATATAACATACAAAACACAGAAACTACATTTATAAAATGTTACATTTATAACGTTTAGTTCCATCTGTAACTACACACCTAAATCCCATGTGTTCACGTCACCTGAAGCGAATCATTCATGCATACAGATTGTAGTTACACTGGAATAAAGGCACTGTAATATATATAAACAGAAATCCATTGTGGTGACTTTAATCCATACTTCTTTGTGCCTTATAAAGCCTTTATAAACTTTTGATATGTTTGGAAGACTTATGTAATGTCACAACCCCTGCAATGGCCTGGTGCTCCTACTCTTCAGCTCCAAATAACCATGAAATTGAATTTTCCAACAACAATGGACAGCAGTGTACCTGTAATGATGTGGAACATCTCCTTTCCTTTAGTGAAGGTCACATCATTGGGGATGAAGGCCACATCGTCCTGGGCTTCCACACAAGGATGACGTGCTCCCTTCAGGACTAACCTGCCAGTACCCTTCTCCAGTATTCTAGGCCTGACATAGGGTACAGGGGCAGCATGGGACACGACTGAAAAGCTCACCACTGCATCCAGCTGTGCGATCACGTCATTCAGTGTCTGCAATGGGTCTACATAGCCTACAGACCAAATACAACATCAGTACATGACCATCAGTGCTGATTCAGACAAATCAAAGTCCTTAAAGTTGGAGATGCTCCTTACCAGCAGCAATGCTGATGATCTCTTTTACAATGGCGTTCTGAGCCTCCTCATACTCTTCCCTGCTTTTGGTGTACTCCTCATTCAATGAGCTTAGCTTACTGCAAAGCATCAGCTTTCTGTTATCACATACTAAAAGCAGGTCATACTATCACACTGATGTCTATCAGGATTATCCTCTCACCTGCTGGTGAAGCGCACTCCGTTCTTCTGCACATCCAAGGTTGTGAACTTCTTATTGTTGCGCAGGGTTTTCTCCTCTTTGCAGGTGACACGGAAGAAGTATCCAATCTGTGTGTTGGATTCCAGCTTTATCGTCTTGCCTGCGTCCAAACCTACAGCACAAACAGACAGGATGAAGAAAAAAAAAAAAAAAAACACCACAACAAAACGACTACTTTGCAACAATGCAAGTACTTAAACACGCATTAAAAATGCATTTGTGAACTCATTTTGCATAGCAGAATAATACAGAAAGCTATAAACAGGCATTGAAAAAATGTGGCATTTAGATTCATTTGAATACTAACAAGCTTTTAATTTTATGCTGCTACATTAACAGTAGAGCCACTCTACATATTTATATCAAACGGCATAAAAATAAAGCCAGCTGAGCTGAATTTAGGAAAACAAAATTACATTTCTTTGTAATGGTTATCATGAAAGTTTAGCTAAACACAATAAGCTTAACCCCATTTTATTGTCTATTTTATAGACTCAATGGCTTTCTATTGACTATATCCGCAGTGAGTATAACGTAGTGTGTTTTTTTTAAAATTATTATTATTATTATTAGGTGCCTAGTAAGATGCCATGGGCATGTACATAAATATTGGCACCTTGTTAAATCATAGAATCTTTTAGTATGAATTTGTGTTTTTGTTGTATTCTAACTTTTCATTTACGGTACTTTATTTCCACATGGTTCTGCATTGGTAGCACCCGGCTTTTACTGCAAGCCTACAAACTAATTCTCATTCATGCTTAATAAACAGCTGTAGAAAGCACAATGCCACAGAATCATACAGAAACAGAATATAAAGTTACTCTTGGTTTCTGTCAGATCAAAGAATATCAATTTGGATAATTGAAACAGGACTTTAAAATGTGCAAATTATGTTTACATAATGAGTTTATATAGAATTCTTTGAGTACTAGTATAGTATGTTACCAAGAAGAGAAGGCAAAAAAAAAAAGGTTTAAATTTTTTTATCCAAAAGGTACACAAATCCTTCTTACTAAGCTCTCGGGCAGCACTGTTTAGAGCTGCCTGCATGCTTTTCTCCTGCTGGTCCATGCTCTCCCTCAGTTCACTCAGTGTGGGGTCAAAGGAGGGTTTTACCAGAAATTCATGGTGCTCAATCTATAAATGGACCACAAAGAGCATTAACAGAATAATCATAAGGGAATAAAAAGACCTTGTACAGGACAATGGAGATATAGGACAAAACTAGCTGACCTGGTTCATGTCCAGCGTAGATTCAATCATCTCCTGAAACTTGGAGAAGTCAGAGACAAGGTCATTTAGAGGTGTAATGAATGCTGCATTCAGCAGGACTTGATGTTTCCCTGTCAGTGGTGCGAAAGGAAGAAGAATATTGTTTTCTAAACGTATAAATGCATAAATCTCCAATACAAATTTTAACTACTAAAGGTGGTTAAACAAAGATTACTGAATTTTTTTTTAATACACTACTAGTCACATCTACTTACACAAAATAAAGACCTAAGGAGTGCGTTACTTAAATTATTCCAAATCTATATACAAATATCCTGGACTATGATAAACATTAGATGTAAGAACACTATGCCAAATATCATTGCCAAAGTAATGTTTTAAGACATCTTCGTGTGACTAGAACACTGGATATAAGAGACTTGGGGTCGTACCAGAATGTCTCTCTAGGGCCTGCACCAGCGCTGGCAGCTGACCCACAGCCTGGTATACGCGATAACAGTCCTGCAGGTTCGCGTTTTGCCTCTGGAATTTTTTAGCAAGGCGATTCAGGTCAGGCAACCGACGCAGCAGGTCCTCCTGGCAACTCTGTCTCAGCTCAGAGTCCTCCACAAAACTCTCCACAAGGTTTAGCCTGAGTCCGACAAAGAGTTTACCAATTAATATCAAACAGCACAGGACGGTGTATGTTTACATACAGTTTTGCGCAAGTAGCCGTACATGAATTATACTCTGTATAGGAAGACATGCATCAAGATTCTCCACTTGTACAGTTTTTGTTGCTGTACCAACACATACAATCTCCTCTTTAACAGGGTTTAAGCTTGATGGTATTCTTAGACCCTGATTTGAGGATCAGGGCGACTGTGGCTCAGTCGGTAGAGCGGGTTGTCCACTAATCCACTAACCGTGGGGTTGGTGGTTCGAATCCTGGCCCGGGTGATCCCATGCCGAAGTGTCCTTGGGCAAGACACTAAACCCTAAGTTGCCCCCGATGGCAAGCTAGCACCTTGCATGGCAGCTCTGCTACCATTGGTGTGTGAATTAGTAAGTCACTTGTAAATGTAAAAATGATATTTCTGTAAAGCTGCTTTGAGACAATGTACCATTGTAAAAAGCGCTATATAAATTAAAATAAAAAAAAAAAAAAAAAGGATCTGTTTTTGATGTACAAAACCCTCTGGATAAGGCCATTTGGCAAACACTGTAAATATACATCACTTGGTTCAACTAGGCAAAGAATGTTTTGCAAACAGGAGACAAAATACAAGCGCAGAAATGATTTGCACTTCTGGCACAAAGGTCTTAAATCCCAGTAATCTCACAAAACTTAACACTATAAAGCCAAGGATCAGTCCTCATTCCTTGTTAAGACATTGCAGGAACATGTACTGAACTTAGAGGTCAGTGTTTGCCAGAAAGCATGTTCAGCTGTTCTACAATAAAGCTAGACATTTTAGCCCAAGCTGAGAGAGATCACAGGCTAATAGGAATACAGTAATAACTCTTAATAAAAAAATATTTATTTTTAAACTTCTTTTAATTCCATTTTATCAAGTGCAGTCGTACAGGACAATTAATAATTCAGCGATATAGCACATGTATAAATGTCTTACAGGGCAGTCCATGATTTCCAAAAAATAAAACTCTTTAGAAATAATAGTAATATTAATAATAATAAAATAAATAAATAAAATGTTTCTCTCTTTTTAAAAATCTTAATCTTTCCTGGAAAGGATGACTTCAAACCTTGTAAAATTTGTGTGTATTCTTAAGCAGATCTATTAATCATGATGACAATTTTGGGCCTTTTTAATCAAGTAAACACCATCAACTACACTGGTGTGGTTTGATAAAGTATGCCCATTTGCTAACATTACATTTTGTTATTTAATCTTCTGGGGCATTAATCATAGGCATCCCATCAACATGTTTTAACTGTCTATATGGCTGTCTATAGTAATAATTATTCCTTTAAATACTCAAGGACTTATTTAGTTACAGTACATTTAATATGCTAAACACAATAAGACTGCAGTGTCAGTCACTGAATTCACAGACAGAAATTCATATTATATGATCATATTTCAGCCCTAATCATGACTGCCGTTTCAGGAATGTAAAACCATTTATGAAGACAAGGTGGAAGTAACTCACCACCACAGCATTGTCTGAAATAAGAAAACAGCATGACCGACTGAAGAGGTTTGCACCTTCATTAAGAGCTGATTACACTTTAACTACAGTCCATAGCTGAGACTCACGCCAGGTCATACTCGCGTCTAGTTCTGATTCAGTAATACTGACGCTCCACTCAGTTCTCTAAATTAGGAAATTATAAACCGGTCCAATCTAAAGTTGGGCGGCTGTGGCTCAGTCGGTAGAGCGGGTTGTCCACTAATCCACTAATCGTAGGGTTGGCGGTTCGATTCCCGGCCCATGCAGGGCCCCATGCCATTCCCGGCCACATGCCGAAGTGTCCTTGGGCAAGACACTGAACCCCAAGTTGCCCCCCAAGTTGATGGAAAGTTAGTGCCTTGCACGGCAGCTCTGCTACCATTGGTGTGTGAGTGTGTGTGTGAATGGGTGAATGACACACAGTGTAAAGCGCTTTGGATAAAAGTGCTATATAAGTGTGCCATTGTTTATTCAGTCATAAATGAAGGACGGATCACACCTGCTAAAATGCACTCACCTTTCCTCGATCTTGTTTTTGTCCATCAGAGGCTGTTTAAGCCACTGGCTGACCAGTCGCTGGCCCTGAGGTGTTCGACACTTGTTCAAAAGTCCTGCCAGGGAGTGTGTACCCGTTGGATCATCAGAGGAAGCCTAGGGGACAAAAATCTAATGAGCCAATGTTATTAACCATATTTACATACCAGTCATATCTCTTGGGATGCCAGACTCAGAGGCCAAGTTCATATGGACCAATCAAAAGCATTAAGAAACTGACCAAACACAGCGACGATACAAAAAAGGACAAATAGTGTACAATAAATGGATTGAATTTTATAATTATAACATTGAAGATAAAACCTAGCACACATTTGTTTTTAAACTGTAGCTGGGTTTATACAAGATATTCCATATTAAGATATTAAGATAGTCTCTTTTGATTTCATTAAAACGTCCAAAAATCCTCAAACAAAACTAAATGTGTTTCAAAATACACTCTCTAAAAGTAATTTCAGAAATGCAGATGATTGGAGCTTTAATATTTATGACGATCACTGAGAAGTGGATGGCGAAGAGTAATTTTTTCATCTAGATACTAAAGGTGCTTTCACACTTGTTTATTATTGGGTCAGAAAAAGCTCCTAACATGACCATAACAACACTCTTATCAGTTAGTAAATAGGATCAGCAAACGATCTAGCCTAGATTGCGATCTAGATTAGATTTATTATCCTCAGTAATAAAGATAAAATAAATACTGGTTTAGCTTAGAGATTGTTTGCTTTTACTGTGGTTCCGAGGCATAAAATCAACAGAAGAGGAAGGAAAATTTTTCCCAGGCACTTTGTTAATGTAGTACTAGGATGCACACTTGGGTAAGGTGATCACACAGTGTCAAATTAATTACTACATTACTACAAATAAGAACAGTAAAGAATAAGCAAAAAGCAAATATTTAACAGCACAGAGAGGTAACATGAATATGACAAGATAGTAAGGAATAAGACACTTAGCCCTAATTGAACAATGTACACAGGCAAACGTACATTAGCTTCAAAAGGACCAGTTCATATATTAAACGTGAATATATTATTAATAAGCTCACCTGGAAGAGGTTGAGCGCCTGCACAGCGGCATTGTCGAGTCTCATGTACTGGCTGAGGTCAAATGTGGTCATTTTGAATGAACTGAAGTTGGCCTCATCAGAAAGAAGCTCCAGATACTTTATAACAGCAGCCAAACAGGACACAGCAATCTGCGGAGGAAAACAGCCCCCCACATAAATATAACATTTTTATCATTTATTGTTCTTATCTATGACTTGGCAGTGCTGAAATTTCAGGATCTTGATAAAGTGTGAAAAACAAACCAAAACAAAATAAAAAAATCATCCATCAGCACATCCAATAGGGAAAAATTTTGATCATTGTACTTTTTAGTATCATTTACTTATTGCATTTTTATTTACTAATCACCTGTCTACTGAGAAGGAACAAGAAACTG
>JAFFST010048837.1:0-11703 GCA_022414735.1 Noturus placidus | reverse complement strand
GTGTTAGCGTGCTTACTATAACATTAGTGCGTGTTAGCGTGTTTACTATAACATTAGTGCGTTAGCGTGTTTACTGTAACGCTAGTGTGTGTTAGCGTGTTTACTATAATGCTAGTGTGCATGTTAGCGTGTTTACTATAACGCTAGTGCACGTGTTAGCGTGTTTACTATAACGCTAGTGCGCGTGTTAGTGTGTTTACTATAACACTAGTGTGTGTGTTAGCGTGTTTACTATAACATTAGTGCGTGTTAGCGTGTTTACTGTAATGCTAGTGTGTGTGTTAGCGTGTTTTCTATAATGCTAGTGTGCGTGTTAGCGTGTTTTCCATAATGCTAGTGTGCGTGTTAGCGTGTTTACTATAACGCTGGTGCACGTGTTAGCGTGTTTACTATAACACTAGGGTGTGTTAGCGTGCTTACTATAACATTAGTGCGTGTTAGCGTGTTTACTATAACATTAGTGCGTGGTAGCGTGTTTTCTATAATGCTAGTGTGTGTGTTAGCGTGTTTTCTATAATGCTAGTGTGTGTGTTAGCGTGTTTACTATAACATTAGTGCGTTAGCGTGTTTACTGTAACGCTAGTGTGTGTTAGCGTGTTTACTATAACGCTATTGCACGTGTTAGCGTGTTTACTATAACACTAGTGTGTGTGTTAGCGTGTTTACTATAACATTAGTGCGTGTTAGCGTGTTTTCTATAATGCTAGTGTGCGTGTTAGCGTGTTTACTATACATTTACATTTACATTTATTCACTTAGCAGACGCTTTTATCCAAGGCGACGTACAAAACTAGTGCCCTGAGGTTCAGTAAAGTTGATCCTAAAATAACAACCCATCACCCCAAACAGGGGCAGGAGCCACATACAGGGCAACATGGCCGTCATGCCAGCTGAGGTTTGCTACTCTGCCAAGGAAGAGAATTAACCTGCCTGATAAACGAGCGGTGTACACCAGAGTTGCCCGCGGAGACGACACTGACAGAATTTACTCTCTGTCTCTGTTTCCTCTCTCACTCTCTCCTGAATTATATCTCTCTGCTCCATTTTTCTTCCTTTGTCTCTTCCTCTCAGCTTCATTCTCATTCCTGCTGGTTCTCTGTTTGTCTTTCCTCTCCCTCCTGACTGTCAGCCTCAAAACTCAGATAAATCTGTTCCTGAGAAACTCTGGTAAAAAGATTTACTCATTAACTAGCATCATAGTAAACACGCTAACACACAAACTAGCATCATAGTAAACACGCTAACACACAAACTAGCTTTAAAGTAAACAAGCTAACGCACAAACTAGCTTTAAAGTAAACAAGCTAACGCACAAACTAGATTTAAAGTAAACAAACTAACACACAAACTAGTTTTAAAGTAAATACGCTAACACAAACTAACATTAAACACGATAACATACAAACTAGCGTCATAGTAAACACGCCAACACACAAACTAGCTTTAAAGTAAACAAGCTAACACACAAAATAGCATTAAACATGCTAACACACAAGCTGGCATTATAGTAAATGCACTAACACACAGACTAGTGTTTATATTCTAAACTATCAACTAGACCAACTGTCTGTTGTTTGCAAGCAGGATATACAGTATGAAAGATTATTTAAGGAAGTATTAAATATTTAATGAAGCTGGAATGATAAATGAATGTTTGGATCATTCATGCAACCCGAGCTACTTAGATTTTTGTCTCCAGTGGATATATTACCTACCGCCTTCAAAGGCCATTGATTACAGAATGGAACTTCCTACCACTTCCTCCTGTGAATTATTGATGAAGAGCTAACTCGGGTTAGCCTAGCATAGCTTAGCTTAGCCTTTCTTCTTTGCCTTGCCCACCTGAAGTGTTTTGACTTGATCGGGTGGATCGATGATTTCCTGGCTAACACCCAGAGGACTCAGATACCCACAGACTACTGCCCTGTGTGTGTGTGTGTGTGTGTATGTGTGTGTGTGTATGTGTGTGTGTGTGTGTGTGTGTGTGAGTGTGTGAAGCATATGCTTTCAATGGATGTTATTCCTTTAAAGCTATTTCTTGATACATCAAGGGGGAACTTTTTGCAATATTCAAAGGGTCTTGGGGAGGAAAATGAATGTCATTCTTATAATGATAATGATAATCTTAATATACTTTGTGATCAAGACTACATGTGAAAAGATCTGAGGGGAAAGGGCAAACAGAAAGACTCCCTTTAAAGGCACTTAACCAGGTAAGGGTACCCTGCCTCAAGTAGGTTCACAGGGACCTAAGTCCTGAGTACCCAAATCAGCCTGAGCCTGAAACAGCAATGTGAAGTCCCCACTGGCATTCACCAGTTTCAGATGGACTTGATTGATGATGGGGGTAAATCTCGCTTGGCACAGTGGTAGTATTTCCCCTGTATGGGATTCCTGGCAATGTTTTGGGTGAGTGATTGTTAATTTAGGATCATATCCATTGAGCCTTTGATAGTGTATGAGATTGAAGGGTATGAACTAGACATGGTTTTTCATCAAACCATAGTACACGATTCAGTGCCAAACATCTCGATTGGGGTAGTTGCTGGCCTTCTCTGGAGTTCACAAAGGAGGAGGATACACACAAGCTGGAGTTTTCCTCATGGACAAGATGGTTAGCTCTGACAGGAAGAACCTGTCCGACTGTTGTTATATGCTCTGAAAAACTGTTTGGAGTATTCATCCTTCTTGGAGAAGGGGTGCAGTTTAGCAAGACAGTAACTCCTACTGGGTCACAGGGCGGTCAGAGTACCTTGGGCCACAGGCGGTCAGATTTAAGGCTTTATATTTTGGTAAAAACAGAGACAGAACTATCAACTGATCACCACTTGGTGAATGGGATTTGTCACACTGGGGCAGTGGTCATATGTTCCTGGTAAACCCAGGAGAACCTTCTTGGTTTGTTTGGGAGGATCTATCAGAAGCTGCAGTGAGAGACAATTTTAGAAACGCTGTAGCAGGAGGTCTGATGGTACCTGTCATGACTCTATATTCTGACTCTAAAACATGCTAGTGAAGGAAGCTGTCAAATTAACGAATGGGGCTTGTGAGTAATGCTCAAAGAGAGCGGAAAGGCCTGAAGCTGTAGCTGCTGCAGGAGCGAATGCGTGGGCATGGGAGAAGTTTAGAGAATCCATGGAATAAGACTTACTAATAGGAGATGAAGATCTTGCACAAGATTGCAAAGCAAGCACAGGGTCATGTTGACCTCTCCTGGGGATGATCCTGAGCAATGGAAGGAGTGATCTGATGATCTCCTTAGGTGAAATATTGAGAACTTCTTCATGATGTAATACTGAGTATTGTATTTCACACAACATTGATGTGTGTTTGCTGCAGGTGTTTGCTCAATTACTGTGAGCATGGTGGTGAATGTTCTCAATCCTGGAGCTCCTTCAGCTGTGACTGCTCTGGTACAGGATACACGGGAGCGACCTGCCACAACTGTGAGTCACAGTAATGCACACTAACACGCGCTAATGCACTATTCCGGCTAAGATCAACATGGGATAGGCGAGCTTCTTTTCTCGAAGCTTCATGTTCTCCAAACCCAGATGTTTGTGTCGCACACACACACACACACACACAGTGAGTAAAATTACGTAAAGGAAACAACAGTCATGGCTTTGGGCGGCTGTGGCTCAGTCGGTAGAGCGGGTTGTCCATTAATCCACTAATCGTAGGGTTGGTGGTTCGAATCCCGGCCCGGGTGATCCCATGCCGAAGTGTCCTTGGGCAAGACACTGAACCCTAAGTTGCCCCCAATGGCAAGCTAGCACCTTGCATGCAGCTCTGCTCCCATTGGTGTGTGAGTGTGTCTCATTTGTAAGTCGCTTGTAAATGTAAAAATGATATTTCTGTAAAGCTGCTTTGAGACAATGTACCATTGTAAAAAGCGCTATACAAATTAATTAATTATTATTATTAGCTTTGTGGCATACCACCACAGCGTGATCCAGTCAGACGTCCATCAGCGTAGTGTTTCACTTTCTTTCTGTTTAGAAATTGCCAGGGGCAACACCACATCAAACAGCTGTGATCAGATCATCCCTGTGTTTTCCTTGTTTCAGCCATCTTTGAAATGTCCTGTGAGGCCCACAGATTGTCAGGAAGTTCCTCCGGATTTTTCTCCATCGACCCGGACGGCAGTGGGCCGCTCACACACACCATCGTGTACTGCAACATGAGTGGTGAATATATACACAAACACACACACATACACACACAACATATATAACCTTGATGGTTTGAGTATGTGTGTACTGCATGTGTATGTGTGTGTGTGTGTGTGTGTGTGTGTGTGTGTGTGTGTCCAGAGGAGAAAGTGTGGATGGAAATTGGTCATAACAGCTCAAAACCGGTGAGTGTTCAGGGTTCGAGCTTCCAGAAGCCGCATGTCATGAAGCTGAACTACAGTGCATCCCTGCAGCAGCTCACAACCCTGCTTCACAGAGCACAACACTGCCAACAGGAAGTGGTGTATCGCTGCAGGAAGTCCCGCCTCTTCAACACCTGGGGTAAGAGTTTGATAATCTGAGTAGTCTTCCTGATTAAATAATGGTATTCAATAAACTGGGAGAGCAAGAGAACCGTATGGGAACTGTAGGAACTAGAGCCAGCAACAATAAAGGGCGCATGGAGAACCACGCTAGTCAGAACTAGATACAAGGATATGGAAATGGAAACATTTCCATCATTGAAATACCTACTGTGCTCTTTTTCCCCAGATGGCACTCCGTTATCATGGTGGAAGGACAGAGCAGGAGAGAAGCGGACGTACTGGGCCGGGTTACTGCCCGGGGTTCAGCAGTGTTCCTGCAGTTTGGCGGAAAACTGCATCGATATGAACCACTTCTGCAACTGCGATGCAGACCGGAGCTCTTGGTGCGACACGTACACTTACAGTCTGTATAACAGAGCTAACCGGTTAATTCAGATCCTGTCTGAGGTCATGTTACTTCATCTAGCTAATAATACGTTTCTCACAGTTACAGTCCTCCATGTTTTTGCTATAAATAAATAATAATAGAAAATCTGCTGCAATTGTGCCGAGTTCAGAAAGGGACACGTTTTATCTGGAGCGTAAGAAATCCAGCCTACTTAGAATACTTGTAGTAACATAAAAAATAAATGACAACCACATGATGGTAATATTTTGTCATGCTCTAACTCTAGGTCCCGATTTCATTTGTTTTTTTGAGTCTTTGCTTCTTTTATTTTGTTAATGAATATTTAACGGGGGGCGCACGGTGGCTTAGTGGTTAGCACGTCCGCCTCACACCTCCAGGGTCCGGGGTTCGAGTCCCGCCAGGGCCATGTGTGTGTGGAGTTTGCATGTTCTCCCCGTGTGTCGGGGGTTTACTCCGGGTACTCCGGTTTCCTCCCCCAGTCCAAAGACATGCATGTTAGGCTGCTTGGTGTGTCTAAAGTGTCCGTAGTGTATGAATGGGTGTGTGAGTGTGTGTGTGATTGTGCCCTGCGATGGACTGGCACCCTGTCCAGGGTGTACCCTGCCTTGTGCCCGATGCTCCCTGGGATAGGCTCCAGGTTCCCCGTGACCCTGAAAAGGAGTAAGCGGTTGAAGATGGATGGATGGATGGATGGATATTTAACGGACATTAAATGCTAAAAGGTACTCTACATGTGTGCTGTTTTCAGGGAGAACGATACCGGACTGCTGTCCTATAAGGAGCATCTTCCTGTCACCGAGATGGTGGTGGGAGACACAAACCGAAGCGGCTCAGAAGCTGTTTACCGAGTCGGCTCTCTGCAGTGCCACGGAGACAGTAAGTCGCTTCCGTCATGAAAAATCAAATAAATACCAAATACAATTACAGACAGTTCTTCTCATAACGATTGTTCTTTTTGTCCTGACACTTTTCAAGAAGGAATCTGACTCAAATTGCTTCTTCAGTGCGAGCGAAGAACATGTTGTTATTGTGTTCGTTTTGCTCGAACGTATAATTCATAACATATTTAAAGCTATAAACGTTCCCGTTAAAAATACACTGACGGAATGTTCCAGACTTTTACTAGATTTGTTTACCAGAACTGTATTATTGACTGTAGCATACGTGTAAGGTTGTGTTTTTTTTTTTGTTTTTTGTTCGGACTGCTTTATGGTGCGGTATTTGGGACAAGAAGTCGAGGCTAGACTAACAATGAGACGCAACGTTGCTGCTGCTGTGTTCTAACACTAAGTTCGGTAAATGGCGTTTTTATTCGTAGGGTTTCTGTGGAACGCCGTGTCCTTCTATCAGGCATCGTCGTCCCTGCACTTTGCTACGCTGCATGCCGAGCTCAGCGTCGATATCTCCTTTTATTTCAAGACCACAGCGCCCTCTGGAGTCTTCCTGGAGAATCTGGGAGTCCGAGACTTTATCCGGCTGGAGCTGAGCGGTGAGGAACGTTCTTAAACACGCGTAAAAGGTTTATTAGCGTCTTCCTGTAAGGTCATTTATCCTCCACACCAGATCTTTTTACCGTTTCACAATCCGACAAGCGGATGTTTCATCTTCCAGACGGCGCGGTCGTTCCCACGAGTGTCATTAATAACTCCGTGCACGACTGTTGGCTAATGTTAGATAGTTATCTGATAGTGTGTTCATGAACGATAGGAACGATACATCCTGAGTGCTCCCGGAATGGTGCAATTTTCCAGAACATTCTCCTCCGTTCATATTGTTCATAACATTCCATTTGTCATTTCAAATCATCGGGATTCTATCTAAGGTTTGTTTGTTTGTTTTTTTGCAAAAATGAGTTCAACAGTGAGATATTTGCATGCTAATGAATATTTCCTTCATGTTTTACATCACGATTGGTGTTTAAAAGCATAAGAATGTCATGTTTAAAGGTAGCCAGATCGATAAAATTTCCAGTTCCAATGTCTCGATGAGATGTTTGTTACTGTAACTACGAGTAATACGCATGGTCTCTTCCGATGATCTTTGATCGTGACTTTTGGCCCCGCCTCCTCAGCGCCATCAACGGTGGCGTTCTCGTTCGATGTCGGAAACGGGCCACTGGTCCTGACGGTGAAGTCTCCCGTCCCTCTCAACGATAAGCAGTGGCACCACGTCCGAGCCGAGCGGAACGTGAAGGAGGCGTCGCTGCAGGTGGACCAGCTCCCCCTGCGATTCCTGGAAGCGTCGTACGACGGCCACGCCCGCCTGCAGCTCAACGGACAGCTGATTATTGGTAGGACATTCCGCTCTTTTATACAAGATATTGGACGTGCTCTCATGAAGGTGACACCACATTCACACCTATTTCATTTCATAGGCCACACCTTCTCTGGTTTTTCCCTAGAGTTCCCGGTCAACCACGCCCACATGATGATTATTATAAAGTCTATTTAAACTTCATAAAACTTGCTAGCTTGTTTGCGTCATGTTCTAGTTTCATCAGTCAGTGTTTTACATATTTTCTGGATTAGTTATTTTTATTTAAAGCATCATTCCACTGAAAATCCTAATTAGGTATCCCCCTGGCCACGCCCATGCTCAGGTAACCATATCAATCTTCCAGATGTTTGTCTTCAGGCGTTGCTTGATTATAAAACCTGCAATAAATCTTTCTTCCTTCTTTTTTTTTGTGTGTATATATATATATATATATATATATATATATATATATATTCAGTAAAAGACTGCGACCGAGGCTGTGAAAGGTTTTTGTTATTTATTCTGAATTATTCACACGTCCACCCCTCATGCCCCTGCAGGAGGAACCGCCTCAAGGCAGAAGGGATTTCTGGGATGCATCAGAGCGTTAACTATAAACGGGATGAGCCTTGACCTGGAGGAACGCGCCAAAATGACCCCGGGGGTGAGCGCGGGGTGTCCGGGTCACTGCAGCAGCCAGAACCGACTGTGCCACAATCGAGGGCGGTGCATCGAGAGGAACAGCGGATACGTGTGTGACTGCACACACTCGGCATATGGCGGACCGCGCTGTCAGACCGGTGCGTCATCATCTCTCCGCTGATGGTTTATAACAGTCATGAAAATGCCAAGACGCTTCTTCTTTATTCAAGATCCCCAGCAAATCTGTCATTTCCAATCCCAAAACAGCTTCACTGTTACTGTATATTCGCTCTCTACACAGGGGAGAGCGCAATCCTCATACGCGTGCTTCCTTTCGAAGGTTGCTCGTAAGTTCCACAGTAACTATAAGCAGATAAAAAGTGCACATTGTTCTCTAATTAACTAAATCAACTGCTGTAGCGTAAGAAGAATAACTACACCTTGGAACATGCAGTTAACGGGAAAATAATAATCAAACTTTGGGGTGGTACGATTAAAGTATTGGCGCCCTGCTACTCCACTACACTTTACTGTATGTAACTCCCCGCTAATCAGTAGTTACGCAGCAACCGCCAAAGATGTTCTTCTCTCCTTGTGACGTGCAGCGGGAAAGTCGCTGCTTTAGTAGATAATAAAGACGGTGAGCATGTAAAAGAGATCTGTGATTACGTGCAGAACAGTCTCTCGCGTCTCTTTTATGTCTCTCGGTGTGTATTTTTATCCCACGATTATTCACAATTATAACTCAAAATGTGTGACGGGAGACATCGAGTGGGCTGTAAAAGTGTGATCAAGAGGTGAAAAGATGAGAAAATTACTGCCCCCCCCCCTTCTCCCTCTCTCTCTCTCACTCTCACTCACTCTCACTCACTCGGCCACTTCTTCTCCTTAATGAGGTGTCTATTACCAATATCCGGCATCGCCGGTGAGAATTTTCTGCAGAAGGTTGTGACCCGGCTCGTCCTGACGGAGTCTTGCTGTCCATCGCACCGCGTCAGAGCAAATTCAGTACTATGTCAGGTCGCTACGCCAGTCAAACCTCTCTAATTATTTCTCCTCTCCTTTCCTTTCTTCATTCTGAGCGTGGAGCTTTTTTACATTTTTATTTCTTTTTATTTAAATGTTTTTTTTAGTTTTTCCAGACATAATGAGCGAACAAACCCGGCCATGTGCGAAGCAGCTCAGCTCAGACTCTGAATAATTTAGCATATGTTTAAACTGCTGTCTCTCCGGGTTTATTTGACGCGTTTTGGTTTATAATTTTTTTCCCCGTCTCGGAACATTAGCAGGCTGATAGCAGGAAGGAGAGGAAAGCGGAGCGAAAATCCAAACGATCTCACAAACTCTTACCACCGTGGACAATTTTGCTTAAGGGCGGCTGTGTCTCAGTCGGTAGAGCGGGTTGTCCACTATTCCACTAATCGTAGGGTTGGTGGTTCGAATCCCGGCCCGGGTGATCCCATGCCGAAGTGTCCGTGGGCAAGACACTGAACCCTAAGTTGCCCCCGATGGCAAGCTAGCACCTTGCATGCAGCTCTGCTACCATTGGTGTGTGAGTGTGCTCTCATTAGTAAGTCGCTTTGGGTAAAAGCGTCTGCTAAATGAATAAATATATAATATAATATATAATATAATAAATATAAATATAATATATATAAATATATAAGTAAACTGAAGTTGTGGGAAAAGTCGCGAGCACTAAACCTCATCCTGAACTTAACCAACTTAACCAGGTTCATTAAACAAGATACAGAAGGTCATGCACGAAGTACACGTTATATATTTCGAGACGTGGTAGCTCCTCCCCTTCCACTCATTTATATTTGTGAATTTTCAGACTTTATTTATTTATTTACTTGCTTACTTGTTAATTTATCTAGCAAGAAAATTACAAATGTTAACAGTTAAATTATGCACGAAAACGTAGAATTCTTACAAAGTAACACTTTGTACACTTTGTACACATGAAGTGCTTCATTAGACATCTCTCAAGTTCATTTCAACATCTTCATTGTCTTTTCTTTGGTCTCTAGAAGTCTCCGTGTCTTTCGAGAGCGGCACGTCGGTGACCTACATGTTCCAGGAGCCGTTCTCGGTGACACGCAACGCCAGCGTTCAGTCGTCAGCCATCTACTCTCAGAGCAGCAGGTCTCGGGAGAACGTCGCCTTCCGCTTTCTCACGACCAAATCGCCCGCCATGTTGATGACGGTCTCTACGTACCAGCAGCAGTACATGACCATCATCCTGGCTCGTAACGGTACGCGTGCTACCGTGCTCGCTAACAACAGGCTAACATGCTAACTAGAAACGTTTATCATTTAGATTTCTTATTATTAGTGAGGTAGCTAGTTACCCTGGGTTATATTTCTGTATTTTGCATTATCATTAAATATTTTTCTTTCTTTTTCTTCTTTTTTTCTTTATTGTGGTGTGTTTATCTAATTTTCTGTTTGTTTGTTTACAAAATTTCCTTGTAGTTTCTTTGTATATTTAGCTCAGTAGTTCTCTTTGTGGTAAAGGGATTATATTGTGTAGTTGTTGTTATTACAGTTTGTACTTGTTTATTTTTAATATGTTTATTGGATTTAAATGAGCTTTATTAGAAGTTGGTTATGTGGGTTTTACTGCATTTTTTCATTATTATTATTATTTATTTTTTTAAATATCATAGACTTCTGAGTTTGCAGTCTGGACTGTGGTGTAAGGTGAATTAGCGAAGGTTAGCCGGTCCTCAGTAATTAGCGAGAAGACAAAGAGGAAGTCATGTTTGTGAAAACAAAACTGAGTCAGGGAGAGAGAGAGTGCGAGTGAGAGAGTGCAGTTGTATTTGAGTGGAAGACGAGCAGCAGGGACGTGGAGCGGTCTGAGGTGGTGTTTGTTTTCTCGCTCGTCTCTCAGGGAGTTTACAGATTTGGTATAAACTGAAGCGGGAGATGGAGCCGGACGTGTTCACGGCCACCGAGCACAACCTCGCTAACGGCCAACTGCACCAAGTCCAACTGCACAGAGAGGGCGGGGACATGTACGTCCAGGTACAAACATCTGCATCTCCTGTCAGCTGTTATTAACACTCATTATATATAATACACACTTATTAACACTCATATTATAATACACACTTATTAACACTCATATTATAATACACACTTATTAACACTCATATTACAATACACACTTATTAACACTCATTATAATAATACACACTTATTAACGCTCATATTATAATACACACTTATTAACACTCATATTATAATACACACTTATTAACACTCATATTATAATACACACTTATTAACACTCATATTATAATACACACTTTTTAACACTCATTATAATACACACTTATTAACACTCATATTATAATACACACTTATTAACACTCATAATACACACTTTTTAACACTCATATTATAATACACATTTTTTAACACTCATATTATAATACACACTTATTAACACTCATATTATAATGCACACTTATTAACACTCATATTATAATACACACTTTTTAACACTCATATTATAATACACACTTATTAACACTCATATTATAATACACACTTATTAACACTCATATTATAATACACACTTATTAACACTCATATTACAATACACACTTATTAACACTCATTATAATACACACTTATTAACACTCATTATAATACACACTTATTAACACTCATATTATAATACACACTTATTAACACCCATTATATATAGTGAACACTTATTAACACTCGTATTAAAATACACACTTATTAACACTCATATTACAATATACACTTATTAACACTCATTATAATACACACTTATTAACACTCATTATAATACACACTTATTAACACTCATATTATAATACACACTTATTAACACTCATTATAATACACACTTATT
>JAFFST010048836.1:75111-85182 GCA_022414735.1 Noturus placidus | reverse complement strand
GGCATGGGATCACCCGGGCCGGGATTCCAACCACCAACCCTACGATTAGTGGATTAGTGGACAACCCGCTCTACCGACTGAGACACAGCCACCCTATCGTGAATAAAGAAGTCTTTAGCGAATAAAAGACTACACTAGGCTGTATGTAAAGTAGTGAGAACATCAAAGATACGACACTAGGCTAAGATAGATCTTCCTTCACCACATTCATCTAGCAGATTGTTAAGATCTTCTGATAGGTTTCTTTTGTATGTGCCTTGATCCTGTTTAAAAACTAAGGCGGATAGAGCTTTATCAGCCGCCGCCCCTCGTTTATGGAATCAATTTCCACTGGGCCTTGAACCTTCTATTCTCATTTTTCAAAAGAGGCTGAAAACGTTTCTCTTCTCGCAGGCGTCTTAACCTCATTTTTACTATTGTTTATTGTCTGTCTGTTGTCTATTTGTCTGGGTCCGCATCCAGAGTCCGTTCCATCAGTTAAATTCCCTTGGGTTAAGAGTAGCAGGTTGAAGGATATTCATACTGTATCTTTAGTACGCTCACATAAATCTGTACCACTTTAGTACCCACACAAACCTTTGTATAAACCATTATATAACTTAAAACTATTAATGCAGATGATCAAGGGGCGATGTAGCATAGATCATTAAAAGGAGTGGGCCAAGGACTGGTACCTGAGGAACACCTTGAGCATCATCAATGCAATTCGTGCTTAACAATGGGAACAGAGTTTCATACCAGCAATGCCAATTGCAGAGACGTGAGATGTACAAGTGTGTGTGTGTTTGTGTGTGTGTGTGTGTGTGTGTGTGTTTGTGTGTGTGTGCCAAGGTTTACAGGGTTAAACACAGCACTTCAGTCTAAAAGGAGTCGAATGCCACTCACTGCACTCGAGATCCTGGAGGACACAGATACAGTGGTACCTCGACATACGAGTTTAATTCGTTCCGCAACCTTGCTCGTATCTTGAATTACTCGTATCTCGAAGCAAATTTCCCCATACAAAACAATTGAACTACCATTAATCGGTTCCAACCCCCAAAATGACCGCTAAGTGTCTAAAAGCCGCGACACTCGGTGTGTTATTACCGCTAAGCGTGTAAAAGCCGCGACACTCGGTGTGTTATTACCGCTAAGCGTGTAAAAGCCGCGACACTCGGTGTGTTATTACCGCTAAGCGTGTAAAAGCCGCGACACTCGGTGTGTTATTACCGGCCGACTCGCCGGCTCGTATCTCGAAAAACTCGTATGTTGGGGCACTCGTATGTCGAGGTACCACTGTACCAGGTGTCCCTGCGTTGTGCAGTGAACCAACCCAGATTGAAAGGGTTTGAAAAGATTGTTATTGATTAAGAAACACTGCGCTTGAGCAGCTGCAACCTTTCCCAGCAATTTGGTTGTGGAGGGAGGGAAAGTAAGACGCCAGCCGATCGTGTTCGAGGATTGATGTATTGAGGTGAGAGCACAATTTCTCGTGAACTCTGAGCTTCGGTCTATACCTGTGCATTATAATCATTAATATGTATGAGGTTAGGAATATCATTTTAATCTACTCCGCATGTGTATTTGTCTGGAAAATACATGTGCAAGTATGTGCAAGATAGTGCTGTTAATGATGTAATGCCTCTATTTGTATTTATTTATGTGTAAACCCTACCACTACACCACTGGAAGTCATTTTTCATTTACAAAACACAACGACAAATAGCAACGTGCAGTACATACTGTAACCTAATTCAACTGGATTCAACTTCGAGAGTTCCTCAGACTCAGCTACTTTCATACTAGTTCATACTCTTTCAAGTTATCTAAGTAATTGTCTAACTAACTAACTTAAGCTAACTATCTTTCAAAACAATGATCCATCCATTTTCTGTTCCGCGTATCACTACACGGGGTCGCCTGGACCCTATCCCAGGGACCTCGGTGCACAAGATGGGCGACACACTGGACAGGGTGCAAACCATTGCAGGGGACAATCACTCACTCACACACACACACACACATATCAATTCACATACTACAGTATGGACTATTTAGAGATTTACATTTACATTTATTCATTTAGCAGACACTTTTATCCAAAGCGACTTACAAATGAGACACACTCACACACCAATGGTAGCAGAGCTGCATGCAAGGTGCTAGCTTGCCATCGGGGGCAACTTAGGGTTCAGTGTCTTGCCCAAGGACACTTCGGCATGGGATCACCCGGGCCGGGATTCGAACCACCAACCCTACGATTAGTGGATTAGTGGACAACCCGCTCTACCGACTGAGCCACATGCACAGATGCCTACAATGCATGTCTTTGGACTGTGGGAGGAAACAGGGGTACCCAGAGGAAACCCCTGAGGCCTGGGAGGAACATGCAGGTTCCGTACAGAGGACGGAGGAGGTACTTGAACCCTTAGCCCTGGAGGTATGAGGCAGACGTGCTAACCATCAAGCCGCAGTGCTCACAAAAAAACTTTCCCAAATCAAGGAACTATAGTTTACATTTAACAACAAAATAATCCACCTAATAATATTTTAATTGCAAAGAATTGCAAAAAAAATGTATAAACAATTTACAAGTTTTTTTTTTAATTCTTATTATTTGGAGCGCCCAGTGCATAGTGTCTGTTCTGCTTGACCTATATGCTGGTGGGGGGATGGGATGGTTAGATATTAACTGGCTTGATTGAACTACATTGTGTGTTATGGAGATCAGTAAGGCAGTGTTGGGCCTTGTAAGATCGGCTACTGTAGCAAACCTAAAACTAATATGCTAATACATGTAACTGCTTACATTTACTTTGTACTTCTAGTTCAAAAGTGGACACCAAACATGTCTTGGTTGATCGACTGCATGTGGATTAAAGGCAGATCTTGTGTAAATAATATATATTTTTTTGGTCGATCCATTCCTTTAAGAGGAGCAGGACAGAACCAGAAGCAAGTGACATGTTAATGAGGTGACAGATGGGTGAGTGAAATACACGACGTAAGAACGGGATCAAGCTGGCAGGAAGACGGATTAGATTTGGCTATAATCTCACACATGAAAGCTGGCTCAGTGGGAGACGGGGATTTCGACGGCGGACCTTAGAGAGATACCATTATGATCATGTGCTTAGAGGGACATGAGGTGAAATGCTGATAAATCGTGCTACATTTACCTTTATTAAATTGAAGAAAGGCATCACGGACAGGGATGAGGTCAGAAGACGGTCAGGACGCATGTTGGTATTAGAATAAGTGGTTTGGAGCTTTCGTCTACAAACATTAAATACGAATGTATATAGAGTTTAAAGATGCTCAGTCCTCGGAGGTCTTATTCAGTGGCTCTTATTCATCAAAGCTGTGTATGGTCCATGCTAGCAATCAACAACCGAAAACCAAAAGAAAACAGGAAGAGAAAATAAGGCTCAGTAAGGCACAAAAACAATCAACACAACACAAGAAATATGATATACGAGACTTTGTCACAAGCAGGAGAAACACCATGGACTAAATCGGTGAATAAATGAAGGCGGAACACAGAACAAGGGAACACAATAGAGTAGTAAAACACCGGAGAATGGAGAACTGGGAATAATAAGCAGCACTCGCTACACTGGGAACCTTGACTCGCTCTGAAAGGGGAAGATTTCTCATTAAGACTTCTCGTTAAACGTGTATAGAGACAGAAAGAAATCTACATCTTGGAAGGACGGAGCAGAGATCGTGGTGCCTCCGGTGAGTGTCCGTAGTTAGCATGCATTGCTAATCTGCCAATGAATTCCACACTAAATGACACATCTTATTTTAATATCTCCTCGCATAACTGAACCTACCAGATGAATTTGGAGACGAATGGCCGAGGCTCAGACCGTCTAAATGCTTGCTGGAAGCTGATTGGCTGTCGTCAGCCATCAAGTCATCTATAAAATTCTGTTACGTAATAACAGGAATAATAATGATAACAATGATACGCTCACAGTAGTAATCTGTTTAAGGTGTAAGTCTGATTTCTACTTATTCTCCATCTGCTCTACTTTTTACACCCACTCGTCCTCTTGAGCTTTGCTATTACCAAAGCACAGGAGTTTCAGATAGCTGCGTTCACATGCATCGCAATTAGCAAATTGCGCCGCTGCACAAACACTCTCACGAGTGTAATTCAGAGGGCCCGAGTGCAGATTTTTATATTATTGACACATTAAGTGGTCATAACAAATCATTTAGAGTCGTTGCATGACTCATTGCGTCGCTGAATCACATTTATTACTCGTCCTCCGGGCCAAGAACCGGATAAACCATCAGCTAAACGGTCGCGTTTCACTACAATAGACGCACTCGTATACGCTCGTAAACACACGGCCTGCGTTTTTAATGGCCGTACACTAAGCTGTGCTCAGGAAAGCATGTAAAACGTGACGTTCTGCTTCGTAAAGCGGGCTTCGCTGTTCTTCTCTTCATCGAAGCCTTCAGACGTCCACAAAGTCATCAATTCAAAGCATAAAATGTGTTGAGAGATCTTTAAATGGGATGCGTGCAGTGCTGTTCCTGGAACAGAGAGTTTAACATAAATCACTCAAGAGGCCGCAGGAGGCCGGGAGCCTTAGAGGCCGCCGCCAAAGGGTGGAGAGCAAGGGCACTTTATTTTTCCTTTTCCAAAGCGTTCCTTCTGAGTATTTCGTTCAGGAAGTGCACAGGAAATGTCTTCATTGTTCCACAGACACACGCTCTTCCCTTCATGTCTTTAGTTTAGCACTGAGGATGCATCGATACGGATACACAGTACTTAAGTGATCTTTTGATCGTCTATGATCCGCCACGTCCACTTAGATCCACAGATGCAGGTTATTTGACGGTACCGCGAATAGCGAAGGCTACAGCAGGGGGAAGAGCTTTCACTCATAGAGCTCCACAGTTATGGAACAGTCTTCCATTTAGTGTTCGGGACTCAGACACAGTCTCAGTGTTTAAGTCTAGACTTAAAACGTATTTATTCACTCTAGCCTACCCTGACTAGACTTTCCATCATGCTAAATCCCAGTCTTAACAATCTTTTCTCTCCCCCTCTCCTTCTGCCGAGCTACACATGAGATTATGGAGATGTTGGAGATCCTGGTCCTTTCTGCTCTCCGGACCTGCATGATCGGTCTCGGAGGTCCTACTTCTGGATGGAGCTCTCATCTGCTCCAAATCCAGACTGCTGGGACAAAGGCTTCTTCTAAGCCAAACAGATTACATATAGATCATTAATGATCACTTTAATAATATCTGTTGTGACCCAGATGAGGATGGGTTCCCTTCTGAGTCTGGTTCCTCTCAAGGTTTCTTCCTCTTAAACATCTTAGGGAGTTTTTCCTTGCCATTGTCGCCACTCAGTGTCTTGCTCAGTTGGGATAATTTCTCACTTTTACTGTGTGTGTACTGTGTTTATATTCCTGTAAAGCTGCTTTGAGACAATGTCTATTGTAAAAAGCGCTATACAAATAAAATTGAATTGAATTGATACAGGTATTGATCCAATACCATACTCACGTGCTGTTACTCGTATCACGTGACACTACATGATGTAAGCCTAGAGGAGGAAGTGCAGTACTGCAGCTTTACTTAGTTGAAATAACCAGATAAACATCTTTAAAGCGTTTAAACCATATCTTTAAACTCAGCGCTGTATCAACACGCGCGGTCATTTAAGTATTGATTTATTGGTTATTTGCGAGTGTGAAGTAGTGAAGCAAGCACATAGAGAAACATTCACTAGTTCAACCACTTCGTCTCTATCAATCTACAATTTGCTCGAATGTAATCCGCAGCACCTTGCGCTAGTGTTTAACCGATGCTGTCCAGGGTGTACCCCGCCTTGTGCCCGATGGTTCCTGGGATAGGCTCCAGGTTCCCCGTGACCCGGAAAAGGAGTAAGCGGTAGAGGATGGATGGATGGTTTGCTTACACTGCTCTATGCGCTCAGGGTGGCTCCTCACGTTGTCTATTAAAGAGATTGTCTGAACACCATAACATTTTCAGCATACTGTTGGAAATATGCGCCTTTAATTATCCGCTTTCGATTATTCTCCTCTGCCTTTAGAACCGTTCGCTGACGTTTTATGTTCATCGCATCCAAGTATGCTACGTTAAATAGTACGTTTAAATGTGCTAAATAAGGTCGTAGTTCTCATTCGGCGTATCTCCGTATGGTCTCGGGACACTATGAAGTCAGGACACACCGAGGTCAGAGGTGACGCTGACTGGCTTGGCCTCGCAATCTCGAGAACGAGCTGCGGAAATCTTTCTGAAGCTTTGCTTCTGTCGGTCAGAAACTGATCAGAAGATTCAGAAGAGTCTGGAAATGAAACACCAATCTGCTGTGTACGGATGAATTTTTGGTGCATGTTAACGTGCATAGAAACCTAAAGAAAAGTTGTATCCTTTCCATGTAAGTTCCTTTCCTACACCCAGTGATTCTTGGAAGAGCACTAACTATAAATCAAGCACACTAGCTACAGGTGAGCAGGAGGAGTTCACTGCTAGCTGCTTACGACAGCAACCAACATAAACAGAGCTAAGTCAAATGTTAGATGATGCCTCTGATTGATTAATACAAGGCTGGATGAAAAAATATCGATTCTCCGATTTTTACTCGATCTTCAACTTCACGGAATCCCCGAATCGATTCTTAACGCGCGCATGGTTTCCTCGAGAGGATGTGAACATTATCTGTAGTTCACCTCTCGTCCTGAAGAGGTCGCCATCTTTCATGTTTTGAATTTTGAAAACGCTTCTATTTCTTAAACGTGTTTCAAGTTGTTAATGAATTTCACTGTTGCGTGTTTACATGGACGTTTTTTATTTCAATTTTTACACAAAGTAAAAGTAAAAAAGTAATTAAACATACGCGTGTGCGCCCTATCGTTAACGTACATGTGTATTTCAGTAACGTAGCTAAGGAGGAGGGTTTCAGTTATAAGCATTTATTAATATTAATACGTGGAATCTGTGTCTGAAAAACTAACCTCTTAAATGAAATATCGATCACGAATCCATATTGAATCGAATCCATATTAATAAGAATCGAATCGCCAAGTCGGTCGCAATACCCAACCCTAATTAATGCTAAGTAGGCTAATGCTAAGTAGGTTACTCTTCTGGTATTGTATTAGAATCTGACGAGCACCAAAAAACCCCCCAAAACATGTACTGTAATCTGTCTAAAGTAATATCGATATATTCTAGTTTACACACACACACACAAACACACACACACACACACACACACACACAAACACACCCCCCTGTAGAAATGCTCCCAATTTTATAAATGTAATAAATGGGACCAAACTTGACTGCACTGAAAGTATTTCAGTGCAGGAACCAGGAGATGGAGGACAGTGCATTGAGAAGCGCTTCACTTCAATTTCCTGGCAATTCAAAAGCTCTTCCAAGGTGTCTTTCAGTTTCAGATTTTTATTTTATTTTTCACCTCAGACACTTATATTTAATTTTCTCCTACAAACAGATCTCTGCAATGAACAGCTGAATTACACAGTTATCTTCAGTCTCCTGGCTAATTGAGCTTTCTTCCCCCTGAACTATATACTCTCTGGCTAAATGATCAACAGCCTGCATGCCTAATAAGGGGCGGGGCATGTAGATCTCATCACTTAAGCCGAGTCCATATTAACACAGGTTTGTTTTTCTTTAATGTTTTGTAGTGGTTTTATTCACAGGTTTATAGTAATATAGTGCATACTAATATCTTCAAGTTCAAGTTCAAGTGGTGTTTATTGTCATTTCAACCATATACAGCTGGTACAGTACACAGTGAAATCAAACAACGTTCCTCCAGGACCATGCTGCAACGTAAAACAACCCAGGTAGATATCTTATAGGTGATAGGTAATATTGTTTCTATAGTACTGTAGTATTGTACGGTGGGCGGTCCTCTTAAACGGATTCAAAACCCGTCATTGTTGACATGGTGATGTTTTCTGTAAGGAGAGCTTTATTTGTCATTTGTGGGAGGAGTCTCTGGTGTCTTCTAAGTAACATGACATTTTCCAAAAATTATTATTTCTTGGCTTAATAACTTCCGGAGAGAAAGGAAAAAAAAAAACGAGAGGAAGTGAAGGGAAAACTGTTCATAGCTGCTTCCACGACATTGAATGAATCTAGATGATGTTCTTGAATAAAATTGCTGTACTAATGTAACGGTGTAATAAAGTGCTCCATGTAGTTATTGTTAAATCCTGCTAAATGGGTCTTGGAATTATTCTATAGAACAGTTGCATTGTGGGTACTCTGTAGCAGAAGGGAAGTTCACTGCTGCAGGTAAGCTGGACAAAAGAGGGTCCGCAGTAAAAGTTATTAAAAACGTGTTATAAGCTGTATTATATATGTCTTATATCTATTGTTACAATCATTATGTATGTCCATACACATAAGTCGCGTTTCAGCGATGTTTTATATTGTCTTGTAATTTTTATTCGGTTTTGTATGTTCGTTTGGCCTTGAAGCACGAGGCATGGCTTTAGCGCCAATTTTAATGACATTTATTTTGTTCAGGCGGACCAGATCTCTTTGTCTTCCCTCACTTTTGTATTTCCTGACCCATGCCGACAAATAAAGATGCTTCATCCACCATCATCATCCCTGAGTGTAGCACCAGTCAAACACAACGCAAGTCACAGTGGTGCCGTGACCCCGTGTTCTCCAGTGGGTCGCCGCACAACACAAGTTACAGTGATCCGAGTCACGGCACCACTGTAACTTGTGTTGTGCATCTTTATTTGTCTGCATGGGTCAGGAAATACAAAAGTGAGGGAAGACAAAGAGATCTGGTCCGCCTGAACAAAATAAATGTCATATTAAAATTGTCGCTAAAGCCAACTGTATAACAACTGTTATATAGAATAATTCCAAAATAAAAGTCTTGACCCATTTAGCAGGATTTAACAATAACTATCTGGAGCACTTTAGTACACCGTTACACTAAGAGAAATAAAATACTTATTGATGCGCTGTTATTGGCAAATAATTAACTTCAGGGTGGTAACGGTATATTGATTATTTTCCTATTGCAGCACGACATGGACTGTTTTATGGCGCGTTCCTTATTTATCATAAACTTACAGTGCCCACTTTAATAAGAAAATACCGCATTTGTATTTATTTCCACTCGTTGGTGATCAATACTCTGCGCCATCGATGGACCACCACTGAGCAGATATTATTTAAAGTCCCCATGAAATCAAAACGGACATTTCGCGGCTTTTGGTATTTTTGCCTTGAGGTTATCTATAAGCTAGTGCGCTCCAAAACAACGACAAAAATCGCATTTAGAAGATACACGCTTCCAGAATTTACTCTCTCTCTCTCTTTCTACCACGGATACGGGTTTAAATCGGCCATTTTGATGACATCATTCTCCACTTCTTATCGGATTTTACTGTCCAATCAAACGCTCTCTAGAATCTGAAGGATCCCGACCGTCCAACAGTTGTAAGTTTCCTGGCGGTGAGGTAAGCTAAACGCTATTTAAAATTTATGGTGGAGCCACTCAATATGCCCCCCCCCCTGACTTCCTGTTTCAGTGGAAATGACATCAACACATCGAATAACGCTGCGCCTTTCACGGGGACTTGAAGTAATAAATCATTCTTAGTTGTTTAACACTCCTGATCCAAACCGTGGTCTGCCTGAAGGTGTTCGAGCAGAAAACCCCCTGATAGATCTGTTTCCCGCTTGGATGGCGGAAATGATTAACGACGGCCAGCAGTGAAGACATGAAGAGAAGCATTAAATAAAAACAAGCAATATAACTTTATTGCGCATTATCTACATATGTACAGTATAACACAGCAGTATTTCAGGATTGCACAGGCCACTGTGGCTCACATACATACACACATACATAAAAACACATATCTTTGGCTTCGGTGAACAACAGGCGCAGGAGTAAATGGTATATGGCGCATTTATATAGCACTTGTATCCAATGCGCTTTACACTGTATCTCATTCACCCATTCACACACCAATGGTAGGAGAGCTGCATGCAAGGCGCTAACTTGCCATTGGGTGGTAACTTAGGGTTCAG
>JAFFST010048836.1:65111-70111 GCA_022414735.1 Noturus placidus | reverse complement strand
TACTGGAGGATTTAGCACACGCGCCGTTTAGGAGCCGCTCTCCATGTAAGGCGAGTCGCCTTTTGTGAGGTTTGTGGGCGTGGCTAGACATAAATGTATTGATGTCAGTTGTATTTGATACCGATATCGTATGTGTTTGCAGAGGCAGGTGGGTTCGAGCACTAGACATCACCAGACAGGCCTGCTGTCTTCACACTCAGAGGCAGAAACACACACACACACACACACACACACACAAACACACACACACACACACACACACACTGTAGGATGGAGGGGGGCAGAGCGAGGAGCAGATGGAGGCAGAAGTGAAGCAGTAACACTACCTGACCAGAAGGGGGCGGAGGAGGGGGGCACGAAGCTGCAGCCTGCAGGAGAAACTAAAGAAAGAGTGCACAACAATGGAGCTGAGAGAGAGTGAGAGAGAGAGAGAGGGACGGAGAGAGGGACGGAGGAAGAGACAGAGAGAGACAGAGAGAGACAGAGAGAGGATGAGAAGCAAAATTGAAATGCAAAGCAGTAAAGCCAAAGCAGTGACACATGCACCTAAAAAAACCTATATCTGTGTCCAGGATTGAAGAGTTGACTTTTTTCTTTTTCTTTTGATTGACATGTTGGTCTATTGACACGTTGGCTGACAGTATCCTACACTAGCCACAATGCCCTGCTGATCGTGATGCAGCAGGGTTTAACCCTCGCTTCATCTCTACCTAAACAGAGACGATGCAGCAGCACTTCAGTCCTTTAGTTCGTCCAGCAGATCAGCTAGCTTGCAACGCTTCAACTTTCATGCTAACAGACCGCTAACCAGCCGAGCCTCTGTCCTCTGTCCTCTCGTATGGCCGCGTCGCATTCTGAGACTTCGAGTCCAGCGTTTGCACAAACCTCGTCATTATTCCCTTATGTTTGAGAGGTCTCCTATTTAAACACCACCGTAACTGTCAGAGCATTAACGCTAACAACAACGTCCTCCTGTCACGGCAGACGTGTAACACGACTCTGAAGCTGCATAACTTTCCCCCGCGTAAATACGTCAGGAGCTTCAGGAAGCCTGTCTCTGAATACGGCTCATAACGAATATTAATTAAGACACTCGGGGACGGACGTCCTTTTCGTTTCTCATTGGTCTAAATGGAAGCATGGCAGCGGCGGTGACAGGTGAGCTTGTGTGTAGGGGAAGTGTCTAGGGGAAGTGTATGAGTGGAAATGTGTACTCACTGCTCCCTCCGTTCTCGGGCTCTCTGTAGGCAAACTGTAGCATTGTATCGAGTGTCCTGAAGCCCTCCTTTAGAGAGTGATGCTTATAGTACTCAATCAGCTCCTACACACACACACACACACACACACACACACACACATTTACACTAAGGTCCAAAGTCAGAGTCTACTATTGTTGTTTATTTATATATAAAAATATATTGTGTACATATATATATATATATATATATATATATATATATATATATATATTTAATGTAACTTAATCACCGCAGAGTATCTCAGTAAGCATCCATGACACAGCCCCTTGACTACTCTTTGAATAAAACCAGCTCTCAGTAGCGAGGGCCAGACTCGCAGCGCGGGGAAAAGAATAAATACACACTTAGAACAAAAATGAGCGAATTCGATAAGACGGCCTCGTTCGCAATCTAATAACGCTCTTTAAATGGCATTTGTGAAATCAAATCTAAAAGCGCTTTCAGAAGTAAATGACAAAAGCGGCTCGCTCTGCGCATGGCATAACGATGTTAAAAAGGCCGCCTCGGCGAAGCCTCTTAAAAGGAAAACCGATGAGGCAATAACGGCGGCATATAATGTACAATAATACAGCCAATATAATGAAAAACGTAATATGATATTCAATATTCCTGCATAAAGTCTTTACTAAACAGACGATTATTATTTAAGAATCCATTTTTTTAGCATTAAGGGTAATTCAGCCTACAAATTCCTGCTCACGTATTGTATATCCATCCATCCATCCATCCATCCATCTTCACCCGCTTACTCCTTTTCAGGGTCACGGGGGAACCTGGAGTCTATCCCAGGGAGCATTGGGCACAAGGCGGGGTACACCCTGGACAGAGTGCCAGTCCATCACAGGGCACAATCACATACACACTCACACACACATTCATACACTACGGACACTTTAGACACGCCAATCAGTCTACCATGCATGTCTTTGGACTGGGGGAGGAAACCGGAGTACCCGGAGGAAACCCCCGACACACGGGGAGAACATGCAAACTCCACACACACGGCCCTGGTGGGACTCGAACCCCGGACCCTGGAGGTGTGAGGCGGACGTGCTAACCACATATATATATATATGAATTTACATCTTATCCTTCCAACATTTTCCTGATATTAAAAGTTGAGAGATTTTTGTCTGTATTAGTGTTAATCGCATGGATCTTTACATTTATGAACGTAATGTTAATTTTTCATTAAAAAAACAACCTCTCGCACTAGGGGGCGCTAATCGCTCGCTCACTCGCACTTTCGCGGTTCATGCGCTTCTTTAGAAACGGCTTGTTTATGTAAAGAAAGAAACACTTCAGGGTGTGTTGAAGGAAAATAACAGGATTACAGAAACATCCACGGAGCGAGCGGCGTCGTGTTACTGAGAAACTGCGAGAAAAAAAAAAGCTTAAACTCAAAAAAAGCTTAAACTCCTCGGAGTGTTACCTCAGACTCCGTCCATAAACGTCTCCTGAGTGAAAACTTCACCGTATCAACGATTGCACATGTTTTTTAATCTCCTGCTATCCGTTATACCGTATATAAGTGCAGAACGCTGGAACAGGGCTCGAGAATTAGCGCGATACGTCCAAGTATTTTCGCTCACCATGATGCTCCTGAACCTCCTGTTCTCTGCGATCTGGAAGAAGCCGTCTCTGGTTAAGATCTTGATGTGTTTCACGTCGTTGTTAAACCTGGAATGTGGGAGGGAGTAAAGCAGTTTAGATTTTGATATTGTCACATCAGATGTTAAGATGATAGACAGGGATAAAGACTTTTTTAAATAAGAAGTGAAAATAAGAATGTTAAAAAGACGCTGGGGATGAATTGAAGACATGGGACACAGCAGGATGTAAATGGCGCACTTATATAGCGCTTTTAAAACCCTCCACGCTGCAGTGGTGTGGCACGGCACGGTTTAAATCTCCTAAACAACAGCAGCTTGGCAGCAATTACAATCTTTAGGTTATTCATTAACACGTTAATGCCATAACACGCTTTTAACCATTTATAGTTACATTTAATGTTGTGGAAAATCTATAAAGAAAGTTACGTTACATCAGCAGCAATAAACTCCTCCCCCATGGTGGAAAAATGTTACAAAGCAGTGACACTGGAGACTCCTTCCATAAAATGTTCTCCTTCCGTGAATGTCTCGGGCGTTTTATTTTGTGTGTTTTAGTTTTTTTTTAACATGCCTCTTACACATATGCAATACTGTCTATAGTTTATAATGGTCTTAATGGTTTTTTTAGACTGATTTAATTTTTTTACTACGTTTTCTAGTTTCAGCTGAACCGATTTCAATCCTCAAACAGCTATTTGGAGCTATCTGGTTTCCGGAAGCATCGTGGCGCAGAGTCGGCACTCATGAAGACAATTAATGATACTTGGTTAAATACTGATTCAGGCTATATAACTGTGCTAATATTATTGGATCTCAGCGCTGATTTTGACGCTGATGACCACTATATACTCCTAGACACATTGGAATACTGAGTAGGGCTCTCTGGGATGGTCCTATCTGGTTCAGGTCATATTTACAGTAGAAGGGAGGGGTTTCAATGTGAGCATAAGCAGTTATGACTTTGAGTGGATGGCCATGACGTACGGAGTCCCACAAGGCTCAGTCCTTGGACCGCTGCTGTTCATCTTTATCTGCTCCCACTAGGCCAAATTATACAGAGAAACCAAATCGCATGCCATAGCTATGCAGACGACACCCAGACAACTACCTAGACCTGTCACCCACCCCACAGACTCATTACCATTACCATTTACTCCCTGTGCCAGTGCCTTGATGAAATGAATAGTTGGGTGTGCCAAAACTTCCTTCGGTTGAACAAAGACAACACAGAAGTTGCACCTTGACTCTAGAGGTCTAAAGACAGAAAATCGAGTCAGGAATCTTGATGTCTGATCTACGTCAAGCAATAACCAAATCCGCCCAGGATCGCTTCAAATATATAGCGAGAAGTGGGTGTTTCATTTCCAGTCAAGACGTCGAGAAACTTGCTCAAGCATTCATTACCAGCAGGGTGGATTACAGCAATGGACTTCTCACCCGTCTTCCATAAAAGACCAGTACACAGTTCACTCAGAATGCTGCTGCCAGGATTCTCACCTGATTCGAAGCAAAAACATCTGAGCATATCACTCCGGTCCTCAGGTCTTTACCCTGGCTTCCAGTTACATTCAGAATGTCGAGTTCATAAATCACTACATGGCCTAGGATCTAAATACGTGACAGATATGTTTACTGAATATAAACCGAACAGGCGTCTCAGATCGTTAGGATCGGGTCAGTTAGAAATTCCAAGGCGAGGCGACTTAGCGTTTCGCTAGAATGCCAGACGTAGCTGGAACCAGCTCCCAGAAGAACTAAGCCACATTTAAAACAAGACGGAAAACACATCTATTTACCTCGCATTTACTGACTGAACACCACGCTGCACTCTACTGATGGATCTAGGTCAGTGCTTCTGAACACAGAGAGGTCGGACGGGGGCGCAAATTGGTTTCAAGAAAAAAAAAACCTCAAACATTGCATCATTTGGGTCCTCTGTGTATTTTATCGCTTTACTAATAGACTGTGCATAAATGAAAACCCCCGCATTCCCTCTCCCTCCCTATTCTCTATTCACTGGGGAGAGGTGGAGCTCAGCTGCCTTTTATCTAGCTGTCAGTGCAGACCAGTGTTGCCAACATACATATATATATATATATATATATATATATATATATATATATATATA
>JAFFST010048836.1:48030-65052 GCA_022414735.1 Noturus placidus | reverse complement strand
GGCATTGGTGGTGCCACATGATAGGGGAGGCTTGTCAGGGCTTTAGTTACAAAAGATTGAGAAGCTCTGATCATTTCAGCTCTGTAAATTTTAACTTTTACACCCATTACATTTTTTAAAAAAGATATTTTTTTTATCTCCTGCTCATTTTATCCATCTATCCATCCATCCTCTACTGCTTACTCCTTTTCAGGGTCACGGGGAACCTGGAGTCTATCCCAGGAGGCATGGGGCACAAGGCGGGGTTACACCCTGGACAGAGTGCCAGTCCATCACAGGGCACAATCACATACACACTCACACACACATTCATACACTACAGACACTTTAGACACGCCCATCAGTCTACCATGCATGTGTTTGTACTGGAGGAGGAAACCGGAGTACCCGGAGGAAACCCCCAACACACGGGGAGAACATGCAAACTCCGCCCACACATGGCATTATATGTTGTGCCCCGTTGTGTTGTGAACTCGTTGTAAGCATCTGTAAACCAGAAATCCCTCGTGTGTTGGCCAATAACGCTAATGGATTCTGTTTCTGAAGCAACAATTGTGCATTTTGTCATTGTTAATAATAACATTTTATAAAAATTGGGGTTTTTAAAAAAAAAAAAATTAATTCATTGGATTACACAAAGCGTCTTCAAATCCGAGTCCCAGCGTATGACTCTATATGACTCTATAGCGTATGACGTTGCTATAGAAACGGCGGTTTGTGCTGTTGTATAGAACAAACGTACTAAACAGTAGAAGTGTAGTGATAAAGGGAGACAACAGGTATAGACGTAATATAATACGTACACAGTATATTACACGTTTAAACCCTACACGAAGGTAATGTGCGGTTAATAAACGATTAGTGCAATAGGGACTGCAGTCTGTAGTAAACACGATGAAGTAAAGAAAGTGAAAGTAAATGTTGACATGTTGTTGAGAGCCAGTTGAAAGGCTGGTTAGGTTTAGACTTGGCTTGCGGACTATTCGAATGACTCCAATAGAACATTACCAGCACTGAAATCTTAAACTTGGTACGCTTTCATCCTTGAGGTTTACATGATACTAAACTGGTGGCTATAAGCTCCCATTACTTGTTAGCTACGTTAGCGTTATAGCTCTAGTGCACAACTAAAACGCTTTAGACACCAGATGTTTGTGTTTTTATTATTATAGAAGAGAAACAATAATAAAAACAATCTCTCTCTATCTCTCTCTCTCTCTCACACACACACACACACACACACACACACACACTTATGCAAACATCATATGACAGAAAAGTTCTGGAAATTGTATTTGTTCAAGGAAGCCTTATGCTTATGTTTTGTTAATAAATCTCCCTTGCAGTCTAACACTGCACAGTTGTTGTTAAGCTGCTCACACACACACACACACACACACACACACACACACACACACACACACACAGTAGGAGTGTAAATCATGTTGACTCACTTGATGCTGATGGCGTACTCGTTACTGTCCTGCCCTCGATGCCTCACCAGGTATGTGCTGTTCTGCCTGTTCAGAAGTGTCGCCTCTGCCTGCACTCGCTGCATTCCACCTGCAAACCTGCCCGGGGTCACACAGGGGTCAAAGGTCATCGCCATGAAGTACAAGGATACAAAGCAAAAAACACTGCAATAGAAGACCTGGCTGTTCAGACTCACCAGGCCTGAGAAGAGTAATCAATAGGCTTGGCCTGAAAAAACAAAAAAGACAATATTTAGTGAAAGAAAAAGAGAGAGATGTAACAGAGAATATAAATCAGGGAATATAATATCAATATAAATATTGCACATGTGCTCACGGACTAAAACGTTTAAAAACTGGCACTCACACACGGGCACGGCTTCACTGCGTCGCTTGGAAAGAATCCAACCTCTCTCGTCGTCAAGACTTTGCCCTGCAGCCATGACATCAAGACAATTACATTAAGTTCAGCCGAGTGACTCGTTTTCAATTATTCAGCAGCCATTTGCACGCAGCGCTATTCATTTAGAGCCAGAAAACAGACGACGCCGAGCATTCCTTCACTTGTCGACTCTTTCTTAAGGTAATAAAGTCATTAAACTGTAGCAAGAAGAGACTAATAACTGTTCCTGCTTGTTTACTAGTATTCCGCTCAGATTTCTAAATAATAACAAACACAATACAGCTAGCATGACGTGAATGAGCCGGTACTACAAAAAAAAAACCAAAAAACAACCCCCAAAAACAATCAAGTACTTCTTTTAGGAATAACCACCTGACATCTTGGCAAGTAAAACGTTTAAAGAGTTAAGAACATAGAGGGACAAAAGGACAATTTCCTGAAAACAAGACACAGATATGACAATTAAAATGGAGATCGAAACACTTTCCAGAACATCAGCTGGACTCATATACATTACAAATGAAATAAATGAGAAAATTCGCCCGTGAATTGCTCCAAAATGTATTATTTCTAGAAAGATCTACAATAACAACTGAATACAGATATGGCCGATGTCATCCATTAATGCAGGACCTTGAGTCTTTATTCACACAGAGCTTCTGGGAGAGGCTAAAAGCTTGTGGTGGTCCAGACGGTCCTCTTCTTCAGACTAACTCGATTTGTTAAGCCATGCTTAAGTGGCCGTGATATATTGATCATACTGATGTTTTATCTGTCCTCTCCGATGGGGATATTCTGCTGGTGCTACAGCTGAGATAAGCATGTGAATAAGGTTAAAACTGTTAGCCCCACACAGTGCAATGGGCAGAATTAGGTTAAATCTACCAATCACATTTCTCTTCCTCCACCGAGAGTAGAATTGCGTTTCCAGGGTCATCAGTGTTGTCAGGGCCAACAGAACTATCAGGGTTACAGTGCACACTTTGCTAGCAAGGTTGTCAGGGCTCTGTCGTTATCCCGGATACAAGGAATAACAGGGTCATCAGGACTACCATGCATGCCTGAGCGTCCAGTGGTATAAAACTGAGCACCTGGTATCCAAGGACTAGGCCTTCTAGTCTTGTCAATTTCATCATGGAGACCTGCATTACCAGGACTATCAAATAAAGATGATCAGATGGGTCATGGAGTGCCATGTTATCCGGATTTATTGAGGATACCATGGTTGTCACACATTTCATAGTTACCAGGGTTGCCATGACTTTCAGCAATATCAGGGTTATTAAGGCTACTCATGCAGGGACCACAAGCATCAATTAAAGAGAGCTTGATCTAACAGGGTTGTATATATAATAGGGATACAAGGCTTACTAGAGCTAAGACAGGTAAACATATTCTTAAGGTTTTATAGTTACTCTGTTACTGGGAATAGTCAGGGTACCGCTGTTGAAAATTTTACTATTTGACATGACATGACTTACCATTACCATGACTTGACATGACTACCAGGAATGCACAAAACTATCAGGGACTTTATTATGGTTATCTAATTTTATCATAACTTGCCAAAGTGCACCAGAGTTACAAGAGTAACAAAGGTTACCAGGACCTGCCAATGGTATCAAGTTTACCTGAGCTACAAAAATTACCAGGACTTGCCAATGGTATCAAGTTTACCTGAGCTACAAAAGTTACCAGGACTTGCCAATGATATGAAGTTTACCTGAGCTATAAAGGTTACCAGGACTTGCCAATGGTATTAAGTTTACCTGAGCTACAAAAGTTACCAGGACTTGCCAATGGTATCAAGTTTACCTGAGCTACAAAAGTTACCAGGACCTGCCAATGGTATGAAGTTTACCTGAGCTACAAAAGTTACCAGGACCTGCCAATGGTATTAAGTTTACCTGAGCTACAAAGGTTACCAGGACTTGCCAATGGTATGAAGTTTACCTGCGCTATAAAGGTTACCAGGACTTGCCAATGGTATCAAGTTTACCAGAGCTACAAGGATTACCAAAGGTCACCAGGACTTGCCAAATGGAATCAAGTTTACCAAAGCTAGCAAGTTATTAGATAAAAAAAAGAATAGTATGGCTATAGTAAGTTTATAAGGTCTACCAGGTTTCTACTCTCCACAAGCATGCCTGGATTATCAGGGCTGCAAGAGTTTTAAAGTTTAATAGTAGTATACCGAGTAGAACTAGGGCAACACAAGTTATTGGGGGTACAGAGATTCTATACTGTAAGAAATTACAGGAAGCCACATTTATCAGGGATACCAGGAACTTCCATACCTGGTATGGGGTACCAGGGATACCAGCCTAAAATACCTAATAATGTGATCAGTATTCTCGGGATAAAACCACAATTTCCCAAGAACTTCAGAACATCCAGTATTGTAAAATTTTGCAGGACTCCTTATGTGATCAGGCCCTGATAACAAGGAAGACACAGGATGGCATGTTTATTATGCATTATATATTTATCATGCCAACAGTATATAAATGTACTAGTATATAATGTACAGTGTATAAAAGTGGACCAGGGTTATTAAATCTACAACGTCTTCCAGAAGTGCTAGGGTTGGCAGGACAGTGTGTAGCCACCTAAAAAAAGACAAATCTTCAATTTAGTAGACGAGGACTGAACTTGTTGCCCATCACAGGCCACGCCTCAATAGCGAGACAAATCGGACAAGATGGTCAAAATCTCAGGGAGATAAATACTCGGCCAACTGCCAGTGCTTTGCATACAGTGTGTATTAATAGGGGACACGCAACCTGCCAAATATCGAGATTCCTCTTGGGGCAACAACACAGCCTAAAGTAAAGATACGGCTTAGCAGAGGGAGGAGACACCTTTAGATGTTCCTGCTAGATGTAGAATGAGGATGAAGTGGCTGTCAGGATGGACGTGGATGGACAGGATGAATTGTAGAAATCTCTCCACTGTAGGTATAATAGGGAACTTCTGAGCTAATCATATTTAAATGGTCTGGTTGTTTATTGTTTATTAGCCATGTGTATTTTATTTCCTATTTATACACCCTTTTGTGGCTATATTCTGTAGCTGGTGATGCTACTCAGGAAGCGTTTATACCCAAATTAGAAATGAACAATCGCATGGATTAGCGTGACACCACCTGCACCTCGCCTTCGCATTGAAATTAATCCTGCCTCAACCTGTTTGTCCGAATGTTTCTGTAAAAACCAACCATCTGGGCAGTTGTTTGATTCCTCCGGCTGTGTCGCGGTGCCACGCGAACAGAAGCATGGCATTGTTTTAAATGTTTTTTGTCAAGCATTAAGTGCTATAATCAGCACGTGTCGAGGTGTGTGTGTGTGTGTGTGTGTGTGTGCGCGCACTGTCATTCTTTGCTTCTGTGTCCTTCTGTATGACGACGTGATTAAAAACTCTCAGGCATTTGTGCGTGTGTGTGCGTGTGTGTGTGTGTGTGTTTGTGTGTAAGTGTGTGTGTGTGAGTGTGTGTGTGTACACTCAGTGGGCGGTATGCTGGCGTGTGTGCTATCTCAGAGAGCCAACGAGACAAACAGCTTGCATCGACAGCACAGAGTGTTGACAGAGGGCGGCATCTGACGACGTTACACAGTCTGTCACACTCAAAACTACACAAACACGCACACACACACACACACACATACACTGTGTGTGGAATAAAAAAACCTCCTTCGTTATTATTTCAGCCATTAGCATGCAACCTGCACCCAATCCTGAGTGTAACCGATGATGCCAGGATGGAAGGTGCTAGTGTCCAAAATTCAAACCCTAATATAACGATATTTTTTTCCCCCCAACTGCATTTCTTTTGGATCAAGACAAGTTGATTGGAGCGAAGCGATGCCGTGACTACAAATAAGACTCAGAGACGGTGTTATTCTTCTTCTCAGCCCCCTACATCCAAGCATTATCTTTGTTTTTCAGTTCCAGATTTGCGTCTGGTTGTAGCTCGTGAACTCGCCGAGTGAGATCCACCGTGCCGCCGCGGGCAATCATTCCATTTGACGAGGGTGTGATTTGCCAAAAATAGCATGACACCAACGTTATTTACCTCAGAATCGATTGGGAAGAGCAAATCTTTTTTTCAATTCATTCTGACACTGTATAACGCCGTCAGAGACAATGCTCTTGTGTTACTCATTACTCTGAAACATATTTTACTCTCGATCTTCCCGCCACGCTTTTCTACACGTGTTTATCCTACACCGTAGCGTATTGTTCAGAGTTTGTAGGCAATACAAACTAATACTGTTCTGATGTCCTGTCGCAAATGCCTTGACACAGTATTGTTGCCCAGCTGCTATGCAAATCAGTTGAGTTCCCATTGATTGATTTATTTCCATCCATCCATCCATCTTCAACCGCTTACTCCTTTTCAGGGTCACGGGGAACCTGGAGTCTATCCCAGGGAGCATGGGGCACAAGGCGGGGTTACACCCTGGACAGGGCGCCAGTCCATCACAGGGCACAATCACACACACACTCACACTCACATTCATACACTACAGACACTTTAGACACGCCCATCAGACTACCATGCATGTGTTTGGACTGGGGGAGGAAACTGGAGTACCCGGAGGAAACCCCCGACACACGGGGAGAACATGCAAACTCCGCCCACACATGACCCTGGCGGGACTCGAACCCCCGGACCCTGGAGGTGTGAGGCGGATGTGCTGATTTATTTATTTATTTAAAATACATCCATCCAATCCAATCAAATTCACATCAGTGTCTGAGGAAACTGCACAACTGTCATAGACGCTCTTTGTTAGATGCTAGTAAGGTCTCGTTTGCATCCCATGTAAATTAATTGATTAATTCAAATTTGCTCTCAAATCTAAAGCAGTGTGTTGAGGTGGTAAATTTGCTCGCTGGTGCTGCTGTGGATGATAACGACCGTCTCTTTAATTCCAACAGGGTGATTACGCATCAGCTAACCAGCGAGCCGGAAGCGCTAGGTGTGACTGAGCTAGCGGAATATTTGCTAAATATCTGACGAGATAAATAAAGTTCCAGGTCTGGACCCTTCATACGTTCATCGGGACTTTGTGTGAAGTAGGGTTTGTTTTATTTTCATACCTGCCACCAGGAGCTGTGCAGGTCTGCGCGGATCAGCTCGATGATGTCACCCTGCTGGATGTTTAGGGCGGGGCCACCTTGCGGCACGGGATCTCCGCGGTAATTCCTTATAGCCAACATTTTTGGCAAACCTGACGGCGAAAATAAAAGCTTGTCAGTAACGTGAGACGTGAAAGTCGCAGCAATTACGAGAGAGAGACAGGCAGACAGACAGACAGCTGGACAGAGAGGTAGACTGTCAAACAGATAGACAGAAGGTAAGACACACAGACAGGCAGACATTTAGAGAGACAGACAGGCAGACAGACACACTGACAGAACGTTATACAGGAAGACAGACAGACAATTACACAGAGAGACATATATATATATATAGACAGACACATAGAAAGGCAGTTAGACAGACTTCGATACAGACAGGTAGTGAGGCAGACAGCCAGACAGAAAGTTATTTTGTGTGTTTGTGGGAAGCAAAAAAAACAGGCACGGCATTGTTGTGTGTGTGTGTGTGTGTGTGCAGGCTAGTGTGTGTGAATGCAAGTGTGTGTGTGTGTGTGTGTGTGCGCACACCCTACACATGTCAGGTATGTGTCTGTGATGTCTTTGGTCCTTCTGATTGCCTTACCGATAGTGAGCAGCTAATAATGCATGATAGAACACAATCTCTCTCTCTCTTTCTTGTTGTGTGTGTGTGTGTGTGTGTGTGTGTGTGTGTGTGTCCACCCTAATGAAGGCTAGGTTATAAAGAAGTGAACTCATGACCTAGAACAAAAAGAGCTTTCCACCATAAATACTACAAACACAGCTATTAGCGTTGCCTTGGGTCACCACAACAAAGAGAGTGAAACAGAACACAGACAGGGTGTGTGTGTGTGTGTGTGTGTGTGTGTGTGTGTGTGTGTGTGTGTGTGTGTGTGTGTGTCTTATTTGCCTCCTTTTTTTGCACCAAAGGTCCCCTATGATTTTTTGTAAACATGATTGGACTCGAATATAAACATTAGGATTAGAGCCGCTGATGTTGAGCTTTAGGTGGAGGTACAACTGTATTTCGTTATAATTAGGGTTACTGAGGTTAAAGGTCAGATTTTTCAAACTTTTAAATAATATAAACCTTGACATGTGTTAAAACAATGTCTATAAATAGGATCAATGATTTGGTTTGCACTTGGTTTATTATAATCTTATAACAGGAAACACGACATACTAGACTAGACTAGACTATATTATATTATATACTTTTTTAAAGCAAATACCGTAATTATGCTCAAAATTAATACGCGGTCATATTTTTAAAACAGCTGCATTATTTGTTAGTTTCTGATATGTTTTCATGGTGTAGAAATTTTAGAAATGAATAATAATAATCAATAATAATAATAATGGTGTGTAGGACACCATGAACATGTACATGAACGGGTTAAAAAGGTGAACTGGAACATGTGTGTGTGTGTGTGTGTGTGTGTGTGTGTGAGAGAGAGAGAGAGAGAGAGAGAGAGAGAAAGCTTTTCTCTAACACATTCCAGCGTGCTAGATGCAGTTCCATGCTAACGTGTGTGAACTTGTCATGCTCGGGAGTATTGGAGACCTGGGGCTGCAGAGAAGCAAACATGAGGAGTTGGGGGATTAAGTGTCTGATTAAAAAGAGGAGAGATTTTGGTGTGTGTGTGTGTGTGTGTGTGTGTGTGTGTGTGTGTGTGAGAGACACTCCATCTCACCTGGATCTGCTCTCCGGCTGTGTGATCGGTCCTGTGAAGAAAGTAAACATGGTGAATAAAGCTCACGCTGCAGTAAAGCCGCTCGACAGCTCACAGCCTCAGAACAAGCTGCTTATCAAACTGTGTGCAGGGTTCATGCTTCAGTCACGAACCCTGAACGGCCCTGCTGCAGAAACAGAGTCAAACTACAGCCAATCTACAGCTAAACTAAAGTTAAACTTCAGCCAATCTACACCTGAATTACAGCTAAACTACAGCCAATCTACAGCTGAACTACAGCTGAACTACAGCTAAACTACAGCTAAACTACAGCCAATCTACAGCTGAACTACAGCTGAACTACAGCTGAACTATAGCTGAACTACAGCTAAACTACAGCTGAACTACAGCTGAACTACAGCTGAACTACAGCTGAACTACAGCTAAACTACAGTTAAACTACAGCTAAAATACACTACAGCTAAACTACAGCTAAAATACAGCTAAAATACAGTTGAACTACAGCTGAACTACAGCTGAACTACAGTTAAACTACAGCTAAACTACAGCTAAACTACAGTTAAACTACAGTTAAACTACAGTTAAACTACAGCTAAACTACAGCTAAACTACAGCTAAACTACAGTTAAACTACAGTTAAACTACAGCTAAAATACAGTTGAACTACAGCTAAACTATATAATTAATATGATTAACTATATAAAGGTAAAATGTTTTCTACTCTATTTTTTTAAATCATTGTATTCCTAAACATGGACAATCTTTTGCATGAAGCTCATTTAAAAAAATGATCAATAAATGTAAACAATCGGGACGTTTTTGAGTAACACATGCATGAAAGTCTTAACAAACCTAAACCATCGATTCGAATATTACGGTCCTTATCCCTGTGCACACAGTCATATTCCTGGATGTTTATTGGAGCCTTGGGGCCTTTTTCCTTCCTGAAATATTCACTGAAATAACAAACTAGTTCCAGACTGAAGGTATTAAATGTTTGGGTCGCTGAGGTTGGGACTGAAGTCATTGTTAATAAATAAAACAGCCTTCGATGATAGTGCACTGTGATTGTAACGAACTACATTATGGTCCACTGCCGCACATCCGTAAGCCGAGAGTTTCTGGAGCAAATATTCACAAACTTACAAAGTAGTGAAATGTCAAAGCAGCTTTAACCACGCCCACATCATCACACACTGCTCAGCGCTAAATTCTAACTCCAATCTGATGGAACTCCTTTATTTTTCTAATATATTTGACAATAGTCTGTAAACAAGCACTTTATCCCGGTAAGTATCAAAATGGAACACTGGGTCTATTCTGGGAACACTGGGTATATCCTGGGAATGTTGGGTCTATCCCGAGAACACTGGGTCTAATTTGGGAATGTTGGGTCTATCCTGGAACAACGGGTCGGTTCTGGGAACACTGGGTATATCCTGGGAACATTGGGTCTAACTTGGGAACACTGGGTATATCCTGAGAACCCTGTGTCTATCCTGGGAACACTGGTTCTATCCTGGGAACACTGGGTCTATACCGAGAACACTGGGTCTGACCTGGGAACCCTGGGTCTATCCTGGGAACACTGGGTCTAATTTGGGAATGTTGGGTCTATCCTGGAACAACGGGTCGGTTCTGGGAACACTGGGTATATCCTGGGAACATTGGGTCTAACTTGGGAACACTGGGTATATCCTGAGAACCCTGTGTCTATCCTGGGAACACTGGTTCTATCCTGGGAACACTGGGTCTATACCGAGAACACTGGGTCTGACCTGGGAACCCTGGGTCTATCCTGGGAACACTGGGTCTAATTTGGGAATGTTGGGTCTATCCTGGAACAACGGGTCGGTTCTGGGAACACTGGGTATATCCTGGGAACATTGGGTCTAACTTGGGAACACTGGGTATATCCTGAGAACCCTGTGTCTATCCTGGGAACACTGGTTCTATCCTGGGAACACTGGGTCTATACCGAGAACACTGGGTCTGACCTGGGAACCCTGGGTCTATCCTGGGAACACTGGGTCTATACCGAGAACACTGGGTCTATCCTGGGAACACTGAGTCTATCCTGGGAACACTGGGTCTATCCTCCAAACCCTGGGTCTATCCTGGGAACCCTGGGTCTATCCTGGGAACACTGGGTCTATACAGAGATCACTGGGTCTGACCTGGGAACACTGGGTCTATCATGGGAACACTGGGTCTATCCTCGGAACCCTGGGTCTATCCTGGGAACACTGGGTCTATCCTGGGAACACTGGGTCTATACAGAGATCACTGGGTCTGACCTGGGAACACTGGGTCTATCATGGGAACACTGGGTCTATCCTCGGAACCCTGGGTCTATCCTGGGAACACTGGGTCTATACCAAGAACACTGGGTCTATCCTGGGAACACTGGGTCTATACCGAGAACACTGGGAATACTCTGGATGGGATGTCAGTTTTCCACCATGCACACACACTCACACACCCTCTAGGGGAAAATTTAGCGTAGCCAATCTGCTAATCCATGTTTATATTTAATATATAAGCTTTTCATTACAACTGTTTACACTGAAAGCAGTTACTCAGTCAACATACACTCCACTGCTAACAAGGCATGCAGCACAGACACACACACACACACACACACACACACACACACACTACACTACAGCAACAGGAACGTCGAGTTAAACCTCTTAACATCAAAAAGATCAACTGCATAGATTCGTGCAACTCCTGTGCTGCAGTACTGAGTGTAAGTGGAGTAAAATAACCGCTTGATATTAGTAACACTTACTGTTTATCCTAACTGCAAGTGCATTGCACCAGGAAAATCAACACACACACACACACACACACACACACATTTACAGAGTTTTTAGAGTTGATGGGATCTTACCTGTGTTTTGGAGGGTCCCATATCTGCAAGCATGTTGAAAACAGGCATAGTTAGGAGGGAATCCCTTCCAACACACACTTTACACACTCATGCACACTTTACACACACACACAAACACACACACACAGGTATGTGCATATATACACACTGTGCTGCAGATGTAATCGGTCTGACAGGTACACGAAGTTCTACTTGAGACTTGTTTTGCACAGAGGTGTGTATTCTGAGAGCAGGTATGAGGCCCCGCCCCCTCAGAGCAAAGTGTTTACCAGAGAGAACTGTGTTCCATAATAGACGGATAACACACACACACACAGACGCACAAAACACACAGAGGCTCAAGAGGAACCAGTTGTTGAGTAAACAGATTTAAATCTGACCTAGAATAGTCTAATCGTTAATAAATAGGTAAATAAATAAATAAACAAATAAAACAACCAAATAAATGAATAAAGGTTCTACACTTGTGTTGTGTTTTCATCACAGCTTCCCTCGTTTCCTTGTGGTTCACAGGTATAACATTTGATCGTGTGTGTGTGTGTGTGTGTGTGTGTGTGTGTGTTTACACGATAAATCCGATACTCTGGCAAAAGTCCAAATCAGATAACGATCATATGATGATATGGTTATAAACACACTCACTGGCTGATTTATCCCTTGCATGTAAAAATGTGTGTTGTTGTGTTTATGGGGACATGGTAGCGACGTGTACATGTGTGTGTATGTGTGTGTGTGTGTGTGTGTGTGTGTGTGTGTGTGTGTGTGGGAGGGGGGTTGCAGTGATAGTGAGTGGTGATGTTTATATCGATTACCACACAGTCGATATTGTGATGTGGTGTGTGAGGGTAGGACGCGAGTGTGTGTGTGTGTGTGCTCAGCGTGTGTTTTATTGTGGGTCAATACACAAGCAGGCCGCGACAAACCAGGATGTTCGGAAACAACAGAAACAACAACAAACAAGCAAAGGTCAAAACGCGGGGGCTGAGGAAACAAGGCACGGACTTCGCACAACTTATAACAGGTGAACACATTAGGATAGCAAACCAGTTGTAAGACAGGGGCGTAGACAGGACTAGAACAGAGTATGGCATGTAGGGCATGGCAGAGTAAAGAATAAAAGCACAATGACATGAACGCTGTGTGTGTGTGTGTGTGTGTGTGTGTGTGTGTGTGTGTGTGCGGGACTCACCGTATCCGCTGCCTTTTCCACACAGTAGCACTCTGGCCAAACATTCCTTATGAGCTCCTTCTCCACATTTAGCGCACTGATAACCCTGATTAAAGATCCCTCTGATCAAGAGAAAGAGACACACTGTTAATCCTCATTCTTAACAACACTGTGGCCTCTAGCTTCAGAGTTCACACCACTACAACCCCAAATCCATCTTCTTTGCCTCTCAATATAAAGCACATAGCGTCCAGTTACTTCTTGCTTATGAATGATGATAATGATAGTGAGTCTTGATTGGTCACGTATACATTACAGCACAGCGAAATTCTTTTCTTCACATATACCAGCATGTTAGGAAGTTCAGGTCAGAGTGATACAGCGCCCCCTGGAGCAGAGAGGGTTAAGGGCCTTGCTCAAGGGCCCAACAGTGGCAGCTTGGCAGTGCTGGGGTTAAACCCCCCGACCTTCTGATCAGTAACCCTCCCACTAAGCCATCACTGCCCCATAAAGTTCTGGTGGGTGTAATGCCTTGAAGCTATGTGTTTATGGTACAACGGAGCTTCCGAAAGATGAAAGCAGTTCCATCCATCCATTTTCCAAACAGCTTATCCTACACATGGTCACATGGGGGGTCTGGAGCCTATCCCAGGGAACTGGGGACACAAGGCAAGGGCCAACGCATCACACACCACACACAATGTTGGAAATGCCAATCAGCCTACAGTGCGTGTCTTTGTGCTGGAAACCGGAGTCCCCGGAGGAAACCCCCGAAGGATAGAGAGAACATGCAAACTCCATGCACACACAGACTGGAGGTGGGATTCGAACCCACATCCTTGGAGGAGCGAGGCAAACGTGCTAACCACTAAGCCACTGTACCACGCTATTGAAAACTGTTTTTATTTTCAGAAAAGCAATGAATGACAAAAAGCGTGTTTTTTTTTTTTTTTTTTACTTTCCAACCAATCAGGTCACAAGTTTAGGGCACGCAAAAAAATATATATATATATGGTACTCGCTGCTCCAAGTTGCTCAAGTTTTCTCAACTTTCAATGTCGCTGGACACGCCCACATCCGCATCAAGTCAAATATATATATATATATTTGTGAATATGATGACATGTTGAATCTAAAGAACTTCATAGCAAACAGTTCAACGCAGCAATGTACCTCATCGCTGGGACATAATTTTCGGTCTGTGGTGTCCCACATCACAGCAAACAGCTCAAATCCTCTTGATGTTCTGCCTCCAGACTTACACCAATCGTTATTTTATATACATTAATAATAAATCTAATCCAGAGGGCAAGCTAGGCTCGTTAGTTCACCGATATTCGCTAGGACACTGTTGTTAGAGCGTTGTTACGCTGTATCGTGTATACAGTACTGTGCAATAGTCCTAAGGTGCGTTCACACAGTGACCGGAGGCTGTTCATTTTCAATGAGAGCCGGCGACTTGATGCGGATGTGGTCGTGTCCAGCGACATTGAAAGTTGAGAAAACTTTATGCAAAATTGGAGCGACTTGGGGCAGCGAGTACCCATGGGAGTGAAGACAGCAGAACGCACTACTGATCCGTAGCCTCCCGTGCTCGCTAACAGAAGCAACGCCATTGAGGCAGTAGCTAATTAGCTTAGATTAGCTTAGCTCAGTATCTTAGCGGGTTTAAAGCAAGTAATAATAATAACAATAATAATAGTAATAATAATAATAATAATAATAATAATACTAATAATAATAATAAAACGCCCACTTTTTGCTAAATTCCAGCTCCTGTCTTGGCTGAAGTTTCCAGCTTGTCGCTGCTTCTGCGCCCGAGAACAAGCCGCACACTGCACCCAAGAAACACAGAGGTCACAGACGAAGAGCTCCGGTCCTGCTCCCGGTCACCATCGAACACATAGTGAACAACACCCTGATGGTGACACACACTTACTGAGATAGGAGCGACACCGGGAGTTTGCTCGATCGCAACAAAAAGTGAGTGTTTCATTATTATTATTATTATTATTATTATTATTATTATTATTATTATTATTATTATTTTGCTTTAAATGCGCTCAGCCAAGCTCATTGGCCCTTGAGGTTTTGCCACAGACAGATGGCTGCAACGGCACAGAGCGCACACCGCTTCTCCTTCGTCTCGTGGGATCACGCATATACACACGGGAGACATTTATATACGAGTGCTCTCCCTCTAGAATGCCTAATTTTAGCGGCAAGAAAACCGGTTTGTCAAAAGTCAAAAGTGGAATGCTGTTGTAGTTGTGCAACCCATGTTACTACGGCAACCAGTAGTGGGAACGCCTACCAGTGGCTTGCGGAGATAAAATCGCTGTATGTGTGAATGTACCTATTGACCTCACACACATTTTGACCCGATGTTTCTTTTGATTTACTGCATTATTAACTCAGTTATTATTATTATTATTATTATTATTATTATTATTATTATTATTATTGTTGGTGTTGTTGTTGTTGTTGTTGTTGCTGTTGTTATTGTTGTTATTATTATTATTATTATTAGTATTATAATTGTTATTGTTATTATTATTATTATTATTATTGTTATTGTTGTTGTTTTGTTGTTGTTATTATTATTATTATTATTATTATTATTATTATGATTATTATTATTACACTGTGCGTAGGTCAGAGTAGAACGTGATTACATTCTGCATCATAAACCAAAACATAATGAAGTAGGTCAGGTTTTGCCTGCAAAAAAACAACAACAGAATCATGCAGGAAGAAGCAGGAGTAAATTCTAGCGTACCATGTGACACACTTTCCTCTAACTCAGGTCATGACTCAGCAGAATTACTACACTGAATTACTAGAACAGATAAGGAAATAACTCTTGTTTTTCCGCCTTACAGTACAGACGTGTCACGTTAATCGTTTAGGTAACATGCCTAAAGTGGAGGTTTATTATATAGGCCAACTTTGTCGCTCTGTATAATGTATTGGCACCCCATCAATGGAAAAGTGGTAGTGTGGTTTATTCTCACTTACAGCAGTGTGTGTGTGTGTGTGTGTGTATGTGTGTGGTGAGGATAAGAGTGTACGAGCCACATCCCTCAACACGTTTGGTCAGCAACCAATTCCCACTCACCAGTCAGCGCTCCTGCGATCATATCACAGCTATCAGCCGGTGAGAGTGAAGGCTCACACGTGCTTCCTCTGAGACCTACATGTGTCACAGAGCAGCGTATAACACACCCATCGGACTTCCTCAAACATGATTGGCTGGCATCACTGCGAACGGCTCCTAGCTACAGATCGAGACTTGAACACACAACCTCGCGACGATTGGGTGAACGTTGCTCTGTTGCGGCACTCGAGAACCCAGTATGTACTCATAAAACCTGACACTTTATAAATACTGACTGTTTCTTTTTCGCTTTATTGTTTTAGTGGCTTTCCTTCGTATTCGACTCGACTGTATTTATACAGTGACTTATAAAGAATAAACGTCAGTCCTGACCGATATATCCTTGTGATATGGAGATGACGATAAATGATTACGAGATACGCTTTGGCGATACTGCTGGTATGGTGATGGGTTGGATGGGTCTTATCTCGTACTTGTCTTGAAATGCTGCAGTAAGTGCTCTATATTGCGAGTCGATGGTATAAAACATCGTCAGCTCACCTGAGCAACATCTTGCAGGAGCTGCAGGCCGTGATCCTCTCGAACGTGTGCATGCGGAACTCGTGCTGGTTACTGGTGAAGTTCTCCGGCTGGATGTTGGAGCTGAACGAGAGATAGAAGAGGAATGAAGTGTCGCAGAATCTGCGTGCACTAGCGTGACCTGATCTCATGTTTAACTTCGGCTATTCTGTAAGGAATAAAACACCACGCGTGTCGTGCTGTTATTGGAAAATCATCAGCAGTGGAGCGGAGCGACTTACAGTTCCCATCCTACCGTAACAGCGATTTATCAACAGCATGACGTGGCACTTTTTATCTCTTTATAGCATGGGCGTAACCACACATTCTTTGGGGGGGTCATGTCCCCCAGAAATACAAATCTGTCCCACGATATACAGTAGAAATATTTTCTATATGTCCCCCTTTAATTTTCCCTGCCAACGGATCTGTCTTTTCTTCATCTATTCTATTTACAGTGCCTTGCGAAAGTATTCGGCCCCCTTGAACTGTTCGACCTTTTGCCACATTTCAGTCCTCAAACATAAAGATATAAAACTGTAATTTTTTGTGAAGAATCAACAACAGGTGGGACACAATCATGAAGTGG